>APFE031609736.1:138950-156467 GCA_000404065.3 Pinus taeda
TCTTTTGTTGACTGATTTTTTTCTTGATAAGGTGTTCTGGGTTTAGTTTACTGTTATTGTGGATCTGGTTATCTGGGTGACTTACTGGTACTTGACGATCATTTGATGTTTATGGATCCAGTTTGAAAATTTATGAAAAGTGGTCCTTGAAAGAAAAGAAGTAGGGGGTTGTAGCTCCCTTCCAGGAGAGACTGGAAAACGAGAGAGAGTTGTAGCTCTCTGCAGTTTGCAGCCTGCGTACTGGTAAAGGACTGCACCAGTACAAGACCATTGTAAAAGGAGTTTCTAATTTGAAAGAAGATAGAGACATATTGCAGCAGGTGGTTTTCACCCACATTGGGTTTCCACCTTATATCTGGTGTTCTTTGATGTGACTGTCTGTTTTTCTTGCTTATTATTTTATGGTACTGATATGCAAAAATAATTCAAAGTGTAAATAAGGAATATTTGTTAAAAGAACTAGATAATACTGATTCACCCCCCCTCTCAGTATTATTTTCAACATATATGAGTAGTGGAAGATGGAAGTCCAAAAAAATGACTAATCTGGGATTACCATTTGTATCAAGTTTATTTACAAAGAATGGGAACTTGTCAGACTGATAGTAAAGGAAAAGGTGATATATGACTGTAGAATACTTGAATACCTTTTCATTTTCTAGCCTCATGAACTGGTCATGGATTTTCTTAGTAATGAAAGTAGCATAGTTATATTTGATAGCAGGAGGCTGACCAGGGGTAAAAATGGACATTAAAACTAGAGTCAATTCATCCACATACTCACTAGTATTGAAACCCATGACTACAGCAATCATATTGACTATATTTTTGCCTATCTTTGTGAAGAAAGATGACACATAGGGAGGAGGATCCTTGGGTTGATTTTGTTTATCCATAAAATTTTAGCAAAGGTGACTGAGTTCAGACTGGGATATTTTAGAAGCTTTCCTTAGTAATTCCCCAAGGGAAATGGGGGTGAGGTCTTGACTAAGCTGAAACTGTAGCATTTCATTGATTGAATCTATAGTAATTGTGAAGAGAACAGTTTGATTGGGGGACATTATTGCTCTAAGGGTGGGATTATAATTGGCTTGACATTGATGGATAATGTCAGGGAAAATGTGCACAGAGGGGAGCATGTACCTTGGGAGATTTGTTTCCCAAAGTCCTATGGTATCAGAGCCATTCATGTAATTGTCTCAGCATTGAAAAAATACTTTCAAGGAGATTTTATCAGTTTCAAGGTCTTTTATTTGAAAATCTTTATCTACTAAGGGAAGATAATCCAAATCTCTATGAGGAGTAGTGCTAGGAGGTATATTGAGGGCCACAGGGGTTTCCATTTCTGGTTCTTGTGGATTTAGATATGAAAATGGGGTTTTGAAATAGAGTTGGTGAAAACAGAAGGTCTTAGGAGTCTTCAATTTTAAATTCTGCAATTGAATTGTAATGAATTTTGGGGTTTTCGATGTAATCACAGAGGAAATCAAGTATTTACAGGGTTTTTGGAAGGAAACTGGTAAATATCTATATCTAATTGACGGGCAATGGAGTTCAGGTTCACTAGGTGCAAATGGTGGACTGGAACGGCGTTGAACTGCAAATTTCAGGGTGGCTGATGGTTGGAGTACGAGCTGGTCGACTTCTACGTTCTAGATGCATGCGTGAGTTTTCAGAATAAAGATGAAAAACTATTTTAACTTTGTTTTTATGCAAAGTCAAAGCTTTTTGCGAGTTCATGATACGGATAGGTGGCATCAGCGGGGAGGCAACTTAACGTTTTGTCACTAGCGGGAGACAGTAAGTGGGTTTGATTGCACCGCTATTTGAGGGTAAGTGGTATTTAGGTGGGACCGCATGATTCCATACACTGCTTGACATGTAGCAACAACACAATTCATGAAACCGCTCACCATCGCACGCTAAAAGTCGAACATAGAGGTCCATGAGATATGCGCGATGACCGTCGGATCTGCGGGATCTGATCAGACGATGGTTGGGGAGATGAAGTGATTGGCAGATACGAAGGGTGGACCTGATATAAATTAAAGAAAATAATCATATCGAAGGTGATTTGATTGGTTATCGAGTTATTAATTCATCTGAATGACGTAATTATTTCTCATTAAATGGTGGCAGGGTTGGGTTATTAATGAACTATGGATTAGTTAATTAATCTCGTTTATTTATTTGTTTTATGGTTATATTTAACCAAGGGATGGGATATATAATGATTTGGGGTTCTATATAATAATATAATATGGGCGTGGGTAATCTTGTTTTATAGGGGAATTATATAATAAAACATTAGTGGTTAATATGACCAAAATGAATGGGAAAGCGCTAAGTCCAATGTCTTCCGTAAGTATTTCATCCTATAACATATTACTTAGGCTAAAGTGTATAAAAGGGTTTTTATGCAGATTTATTTCAATTTTCTTAAGTAAAATAGGATTTTACTTAGGAAAAGTTTTATTAATGGAATGAGTGATCTTATGGGGGGGTAATGTTGATGAAAGGGACTTAAGTACTTTAGGAATTTCCAATTATTGGGCCGGGGGTATGGTCCCTCCAAAAGTCAGAGAAATGCTCTAAGGCCCTCTAGCTCTCGCAATTACCTTTAGCACTTAGGGAATTAGTGAAGATTTTAGTGGAATGAGTAGGGAAGTTAATTATTTTGACTTTGAATGTTGAAGTGCCTTTCCATGTGATACATGCCTTTGCCTAGTGATGAAAGTAAAATGTTTAAACATTTAAACTTATCATTCACCACACATTTATTTTGCAACCATCATCTACTTATCCTACCTACTTTATCCTAGCATTTTCACTTCTTTTTTAGGGTGCACATAGACTGGACAACCCTTATCAAACTTTCTTTTCTTTTACATGGTGATGCCTATCTAAGTCTACACTTATTATATCCAAGGGCTCAAATTAAACTGTTGAGATCCTTTTTCACTCTACCTATCTACTTATTTGCCAATTTTACACTGTTTGGTCAGATCTTTATTCTCTATTTCTAAAACATGAAATTGAAAACATGAAATAACCAAGTTTAAAATGTTTGGTTACCATGGATTGTGGCATAGGTGACAAGTTGCACGCAATCATTATTGTACAAAGTAAAATAGTAGTGGCATTTGGTCTTGCACACTTTACTGGTCTTTTATTTTTTTTGGCGTTCATTTTCTTCATTTTTTGACCTCTTTTTTATTCATTTTACCCTTTGATTTTTCTTTTAGGGTATACCCTCTTTACATTTTTTAATTTCTAATTTTTTTTATTTTTTTTACCAATGTGGAGAACCTTTGCAATAAGTAAAGGTATGAACATATTTCAAATCTAAACCAAGTCAATCATGATATATGACACCTATTGGTATAGGGGCATAACATCGGGCACTTCGGGTTAGGTCACAGGGAAGTGCAGGAGGTGTGACAAGATAGTGTGTAATAGATGCCCCCTAGACCATGAAGGTATAATGGGAAGTGATGGCTGAGATGCTTTATGACCTTTTGCAAGGATGAGAACAAACATTGTCAGGAGACCTACAAATCAAGGATTCATATACATATACATATCTGATATCAAAACACAGATCCACGGTATGGACATAGCCATCTAGATAAAAGGACTATATGAAAGGATCCATGGCATGAGCGTAGCCATCCAAATGAGAAGGATCATCTGTAAATCTAAGATCCAAGGTATGGGTGAAACCATCCAACATAGAAGGATCATCATAAATGTAAAGTCCCATGGTATGGTCACAACCATCTATTTAACATAAGCATGTGTACAATCATGAATAACGCACAATTCCATGCAGCCTGAGTCATATAAGACCTAACTCAGGGTCTTGCACTCCATCCAAACCCTATCAAAGTACGAATTCTAACATGCGAATGAATGTGTCGAAGTCAAACATGCTAGAAAACCACCTGATTACTAGCCAATGATGTGGATTATTAACGGACATGAACAAAACCATCAATAATGACAATGGTTCTCAAGGTACGACAATACAATCTATGAATGTGATAATGAAGTTGAATTCTAACACTCGTGGAATCACCCGATCGAAAGCCAATGATGGAAACCTATCGCCGGATGTGAAGAACTTTCCATTAAGGCATGCAATCTATAAGGTACTGAAAGGGAGTTTCTAAGTCATCTTCCTGGATAATGAACTAAAGTAGACAGAGAGTGACCCATTGAAGGAGGGCCATAATGAATCCCCCATCATCGACATGAAACAAGGAATAAAATGGAACGAAAGGAATAAGATCCAAGACTGTAACAATGGGTTAGACAATGTATAGGTAAATAACTGCAAATAGGACTTATCTTGAACATTAGCGACATGACTCCGGAGAGGGAAACATTTGATTCAACATAAGACTAAAGGTCATGATGATGAAATGGAATACTCAGATGAGAGAAAAAATGGATCACCCAAACCTAGAGAGACAAGTCGCTGAGTGAGGATATCCCAAACCCAAAATAAGAAATAGATGAGTGTCATGTTCAAGAGCGACACGCTGCCTATACAAGATATGTTTCACTTTCACTTTTTGGACACTATTTCTAATGAGTACCTATTTATTTTTACACAAGCTTGAAGGGGATGCCACACGCTTGTAATGTAATTTCACCCTTTGGATGAATCCATCCTAGTAAGTTTTACGAGTCCTAGGAAGGAGAAAATCATTCTCGTCATGTTGACAAGTCTCTCATCATTTTAATTTTTAATGAGTCCAACAGAAGAATAACTCAGTATATTTTCATATTTAAAGAGTTTGAAAAAGAGATGAAAAATAAAACTCCATCATATCCCTTTTCGTAATTTGTACCTCAAACCTAAAATGGTAGAAAACAATATTCGAGAGAACCTCTTTACCATATCGACAAAGGTGTACCTTTTTCGTAAATAGTCGATCTCAACTTGAAAAAGGGGTAAATGTATATTGAGATGATGCCAATTCATATAATTTAAGGAGTTTGAAAAGGCAAGTACTCAACGATATTTTCATATTTTTGGAGTCTGAAAAGAGCTTAAAGGGGACTCCACATAGAGGACCCAGTGGTATAAAAGGATAGCAGCTGGTTTTGATCATGATGGAACTTCCCAAAACATGTAATGGTCAAGAGGCTAGCTAATAAGACCACTCATCGTAGATATTCCCCAGGAAAATTTAAAACAACCAAGTGAAAGCATATGATTTGCCAAAGATATGGGGATGATGGAATGAAAAAACCAATGCTCACTTGGCAAAATAGGCTAATAAAAATGACAATCATGAGATGAAAATAGGGAAAGGGCTTCATTTTTACACAAGCTTGAAACATAGGAAATTATGCTTAAGTATACTTTGAATATGGTTTCATTTTTTTACAAGCTTGAAACGGAATCAAACTATGTTTGGGCTTGGTTTCATTTATACACAAGCTTGAAACAGAAACCAACTATGCTTGGGTTTGGTTTCATTTTTACACAAGCTTGAAACAAAGATAAACTATGCTTGATATAATTTTGCATGCCCCTAACATAATGACTCAATTTTAGGTACATGCCCCCCAAGCTTCATTTCATTTACGTAAGTAGACTATTGGTTACTAACGGGTATATGGAATGAAGGTTCACTTACGAGATCAAGTGAAAGACTCGACTGGGATTTTACGAGATCTAATCAAAGACTCGAATTAGAAGGGGATTTGTTTCATTTTCTAATGAGCTTGACATAGGAAATTACCCATGCTCATGACACCTTGTTTCATTTTTTAACGAGGTTGACTTAGTAAAAAAACTATCCACATGGAGACCTAATTCATTTTTTTTAAGAGGTTGAGATAGTAAAATAACTATCCTCATGGTCCTTGTTTCATTTTTTAATGAGCTTAACACAAGACAAGGAACTTTATTCCATCCCAACCCAATCAAAGATCAAAAGAGGCCATGGATTCCAAGAGTTTCTCATCAGATGGGTGAACAACACTTTGTAAGGGATACATGTCTAGGGATCCAAATGAAAAATCAGGCTCCAATGCCCCCAGTACATGATGTACTACATCACCTACCAGATCATCAATAGATGTGGGCATGGAAGAGGTGGCCACATAATTAACCTTTGGTGGGGGTGACACCACTTGCAGATAGGAACCACCTAGGGATGATGGTTGATTTTGAGTTGATTCAAGACCAATGAATGTAACTTGATCAATGATCACAATGATCCTTTTATGTGGAAAGCACATCACTCGAAAGAGCGAAGAAATAAGAGCTCCCATTGCATAAACATAGTCACAACCAAGGAGTAGATTAATATCTAAAAGGCCTTGGACAACCATCACACACACACACACATATATAGTCTTTCCTCCCAAATTAATAGGTAACTTAGGAAGGATCCCTAATGGTTGACTGGTTCCTCTATTAAAAGCTAACATATTCTAGGTAACGGGGACAAGCTGAGGAGAACCTAAAGCTTTCCAAGTAGTTTAGGACATGATGCTAACAAATGCACCATCGTCTATGACTGTGCTAGGTACGTCCATATGGTAATATTGTACTGTAATATGGAAAGGAACATAAGATGGAAGATGATATCTTTCTAGTTGACTCCAATCAAAAGAAGTGACCAAACTACTTGGAGGGGGTGTCATAGGAATGAAAGAGATGCTCTCTTGCACTATGGGGATAGGAGAACTACTCTCATGCACCTCGAGAATGGGAGGATTTCCCTCTAGTTCATTCAAAACTTAAGAAACTAGAATAACCTGAGCAGTATGGGGTTCACTCTCTATCGGAAAGGTATAGTTAACTGAAAGTGGAGTCAATTCTACTAGTTTCTCAGCCAATGTTTGGCCGATAACGGACTCACGAGACTCACTTCTAGAGAGAGTAGGGTTTACCAAAGATGGCCTTTGATCAAACACTAGATCAACTAGTGGAGGATCAAGGGAAAGCTTTTGATACCTGGCTGGAAGATGAGGTTGGGAAGCTGTAAGGTTTTCCAAATACTTGGAATCTTCATCCATAGTAGGACAAAGGTGAATGGGATGATTACCTTCACACAACTTGCTAGGAAATTTGACATTTCCTTTTTTCCCATAGGCTTTACTGTTACTAACTGAAGGTTTATCACTAACATGATCTCCAGAGGGTGATGAAAAAGATTGATGTGAACCTGTATACCACACTTCTAATTCAAAGAAGTTGGTCACCCTTACATAACATGCAAGCGAATTTTACTTTTTGGGGTTGGTTGGAAGATTTATCTTCATTAGTTGCATCAGCAACAATAGTTTTTTTGTTTCCACCTTGCTTGTTTGGTTTCTTCTTCTTTTTCCTCCTCTTCTTCTTCTTAGCTTAGTGGTTACTAGAATCCAAACTTTCACCAGAAGAAGAGGAAGAATGGGGCGAAGAAATAGGCGAAGAAGGCAAGGGGTCAACTTTAGGATCAACATGAGATTGTTGTTATTCAGGTAGAGGAGAACTCATTTGAAAAGTAGCATGGACACTTGGAATCATGAAGGTCAAAAATAGACAAACTGGTAGACCAATGGTCAATCCAAGAAGGGACAACGTTGTAATATAAGGAGCACCGGTATTTCCAAGGAAAGGAAAAGAACTAGGATTCTCGTGAGAAGGGTTTCCTTGAATGGTAGACTCAGGAAATGTTGCCATTGATATCAAACTAATATTTACTAAGGATTATTTCCATAGGAAGGATGTTTTTCCACGATCAATTAATTCATTTTAGAAATTTAACAAAAATAAATCAAAAAGGGGTAATCTAGGCAAAAGGGTTTACCAAGTATCCATGAACCATAATATACACGCCAGTTGAAACCAAGGAATTAATGTATGGAAGCCAATCTCCTCGAGTGCTATGTTCAGTGTATCACATTTACAAGGCATCTAACTTGGTTACCTATGGCTAAAGGATGCCATCCTAATGGGGTCTCCTAATATATATGTGATTGTACAGGGAGCATAAGTTTGTGTTAGTGCTATCTAACGCAGAATCGTTTGATGAGAGCATCCCTATATACCTATCATATTGAAGTGCCTTTGATATACCCGAAAGTACTGGAGAACCTTCTATATACTTCCATACTGGGACGGGATTTCACCCTCAGGATACATTATAGGAAATTAACGACAATTGCTATGTTTTAAAGACGTCGGAACACGTCTCTAGCCTAGACCTCTAGATAATTGTGTTAAGTTCCAAATGCTCCTTAGGTTAATTGAGGTAAATTTTAATATTTATCTTCAATTATGTTTCAGTTTTAAGGCTCAAAACAATGTCACCTGAATCCCTAAGATGCAACTATATGAGAAAAGGAAATTTTCCACTTCAATGAAAGTTAGACTAACTAATGGAAGAAATTTCAATCAATAATGCATCAAACAAAATGCATCATGAAAAATGCCTTCCACTAACTTTCACTTTTGTCTTCCAAATGGAATGCCAAAAGTAAAAAATATTTTCACTTTTCACTATCCTATAAGAAACAAAAATCACTTTCCTTTTACTAAGATGCAATAATGATTTCACTTTGATTTTAATGCAATCAATGCAAACTAGTGCAAAAGAGGAAAAGAAAATGAAAACAATTCACTAATCATGAAAATCTGTCACTTTCCGATTTGAATGCAAGAAATATTTCGAAAATACTTCAATGATATACACTTTCACTTTATGAAACACAAGAATAACAACAAGCACTTCCTTTCAATTCAATAAAAAACAAACAATTTTGTAATATGTTTCTTCCTAATGGAACTAAAGTGAATTTCAAAGCATCTACTTGATTCGACACTAGTGAAAACAACTTTATACCAAAGAACCAAGTGATTTGCAAAATATATCCAGATGCAAAAAGACTCTTTGAACAAAGGTAACTGATCTATGAAGAACAGATCATAAGTGAATGAAGGGTGACCTAGGAACCCTAGAAATCAAATCAAGATTCAAACACACTTAAACCAAAACAAAACGCAATTGTAGTCAGAAAAACATGTCAACCAAGAAAATGACACTATAATCACAGTGAACAACAACTGCTAGAAGGAAAAATACTGAAATCAAGAAGAAAAAGCATAATTTTCGTTAACCTTTGGGATCATCACACATGTCATAGGCAAAACATCTATAATCGTGATTGTAATTAAAACATCCTTGATGTCATCACAATTATCAGGGAGAAAACCATGATGGTCAAGAAAGATGAGATAAAACCAAAAAATCTTCAAGATCAGCAAAAACTAAGAACCTCCAAGAAATCACCATTAAGTGAAAAAAGTTATAGACACACAAACAAGCCTAAAAATGAATGGTTGGTCAAACTCAACAAAAAGAAGGATGGCGGATTGAATGCAAAGGATCGTAGCATCCCTAGTGGAGTCTTCATTTTGTTGTCTAGGTAAATCCTATCTTCGAACATAGACAATCCCTCTAGCACAATGAATGGGACTAGAAACCTAAGTGACAATCTACTACACACTTTCCTAAGTTACAATCTACTAGACAAAGAAGATGGGTTACCTCGTTTTGATGCTATCATGTCATCCTTTGTTGAATACCTTGAATCACTTGTGTCATGGACTCGTTCCTCCTACTCACATCGTTTATGCACCTATAAATGAGACCAAGACACAACAAGGCATGCAAATACAAATAGGATATTCAAAATTAACCTACTTAACAGATCAAGGAGTTAAGACAAATGATACATAAACATACACATTTTTGGAAAATGAACCAATAGTTGTATATTAATAGAATAAAGGAGGAAGTATACAACCAAGCCTTGATTTCAATAGGCTCTCCTTGAATGAATGTCTAAGTCCAAGCTAAGCTCTCTAAGAAGTCCTTCTCCAAGCCAAATGAGTAGCATATAAGCACAATACTAGCATAAGGGTGCAAATAGACATAGACCAACCATTTGGGAATGGGAAAGGATGAATATATAGGAAGGGAAAGGGAGTTAGAATCTCTCCAAAGATAGGAGTAGGCCTTCATCTCAAGGAGGTAGCTCATAGGGATAAGACCAAGAGGCCAAGTGTTATGAAACCAGCTCACAAAAAGATAGAAAAGAAAGATAAACGACTTAAAATTCAGCCTCTTCGAGGTGGCAACCTCCTTTACATTACACAAATGAACAATTATTGGATGATACAAATGACAAGACCTCCTTTCTATATATAGGAGTATAAGGGGTCATAATATAATCAGAGCCAACATAACAATAATAATGTAAGGGCACAATAATAACAATAGTGGGCTTCTATCCGGCACAATAATAATAATATGGGGACTACATGGGCACAACAATATAATAAAGGGGGTTGTACTAATAAAAAAAGGTGTTACACTAGTAGTATAGGGACCTAACACCAAGTTAGGAGAACTCGACCTCATCTACATCAAACAAGCTACAGCTCGCCACTCTGGAAGCTTCTAGATCATGAAGCTTCTCATCCTCTTTGGGAAAATTTCCTTTTCGGGATCATCGTGGGTATAAAAGTAAATAGAGTGATGCCATCACGGGTATACAAGTAAATAGAGCAATGCCAACGTGGGTCGAGTATAATACAATAGGTGAACATCATAGTTTTTAGACTCATAAGAGCGATGATTCTCAAATTAGTGTTTAAGAGCTATTTCCTTCAAGGGAAGCTGAAGGAATTTTCAAATCAATGTGTAAGGAAGGATCTGAGCTGCATATATTAATGAGTACAATACATGATGGTCATGTTTCAGGCACTTCGAGGTATGTCACAGGAAAGTGTAGGAGGTGTGACAAAATACTGTGTAACAGGTCTAATAGGTAATCCTTTTGAAACTAGCTCTAGTTCTACTTGTTCTGCATCTTCTTCAAAAACTAATAATGTGATTGACAAAAAGAAGAGAGTCTGGGTTATTAAGGGAATTTCGAGGGCTAAAATGGGCCTCCTATGAAAATGTACAACCAAAATAAACTTTATAAGAAACAAAAGGATTCAAGATGATGATATCAACCATGGGGGGTGATTCACCATTTTTGGAGTAAAAGAGTAAAAAGATTAAAAAATAATAAAATAACAAAACTACTTTTCCAACTTGTATTTTCAACTTATCTCCCTAAGTTTTTATTCAAATTTCAAGCAGGAGTACTTGTTGGATGTAGAATTTAATTCCTCATCCAAGGAGTACCCATGTTGCATACATTCGATGGACCCTGCTACAAGAAAAATGAGAGATAGATGAAAAACTTTTATTGCAATAATGTTTATCACGTATTTATAATTTTTCGTGTTGTAGGGTCCATCAAAATTATGTAACACGGGTACTCCTTAGAAAAGGAATCAAATTCTACATCCAACAAGTGTTTCCGCTCGAAATTTGAGTAAACCCATAAGGAGGTAAGTTGAAAATATGAGTTGAAGAAATGGTCTTTTTCTTTTCCCCTTTAAAATTTGATGATGTAATCAAATCTTATAGTATTCATATTTCTACCATATACTCTTTCAAGAAGTGTTTCCATATCCTAGCATCTTTTTTTAATATCACAATTTCCAAATCATGATAGCCTCAAATTATGTTACTTGCTCCCTCTCAGATAGACATCCCTTTGCATGGTCTATATTTATATTGCACTAGATTTATTCTTCAAACTCTTCAACTTTTGAGCAACAATCAATGTGTTCTTGAACTAATTAGAAATCTTCAATATTATATCCATAGAAATCTTTACAACTCCTTTTGAAGTTCCCATTACTATCTCTCTTACATTCTTCAAGAGACCATATCAGATGTTGATTAATATCACCATGTGTCATACGCATCTATCATGCTTCTATATATCAAATAACCATATGGAAGAGTCCTAATTTTTCAAACCTTACCATGGCAGACCATGCTCATGCTTCCAAGTATATTTCTACATACAACTCTTCCTACAATACTTTTTGAAGACATGAATCTATGTTCTGATGAAGATTCATTTTTCTAAAGATATGCATACCTCTTCCTTTCATATAGCCATCTAGTTGACTCTTTTTTTAACGAACGAATTCTTTGAATTACCTTAATGATAATTTCAATGGTGATACTCCTTTCTTAATATGAAAAATTCTTCAATTGTACATTCATGTTGCATTCTGAAGTCTCCTTTTAGTGGGGAGGAAAACAACAAAAAACATTTGATATTTTAAAGTAAAAAATTGTTACAGCTCCAATCTTGGCTTTACCAGACCTTCAACAACCATTTGAAATAGAAACCAGTGCTAGTGAGTATGCAATGGGTCTTGTATTATTACAAAAAGGAAAGCCTATTTGTTTTCATTCAGAAACATTTTCTAAAACAGTTGCTAACTATCCAACTTATGATAAAGAATTGTATGCATTCATGGAAAGTGTTAAAAAATGGAAACATGATTTAATGGCCAAAGAAATAGGGATTCATATAGATCATCAACCACTTCAGTACCTTCAATCACAAACTAAGTTGCAATAGTCTCAACACTATAGATGGATGGGGTTTTCGCAACAATTCCATTTAGTAATCAAATATATGAAAGGTACCACCAATAAAGTAGCTTATATGTTATCAAGACCTTCTTTGAATGCTTTAGTTATTATGCAAAGCAGTTCTTTAGCACATGAAAGTTACATAGAACAATATGTTGAAGATATTGATTTCAAAGATGTTTATGAATCACTGAGTTGTGGTGCCTAGGTGGAATAAGTGAATTATCATATTCATGACAGATTATTGTACCATCTTGGCATGTTGTGCATTCCACAGGGAGAAAGAGTGCATGTGATCATGGAATCACATTCTTCTCATGTTTGAGGGAATTTTGGTGTACGTTCTTCTACTAGCAAAACTCCTTTTGAAACATGTTATGGGTAGCGGCCAAAATCACCAATGGAACTTATGTTTTGTGAATAATATAAGGAGGATGGACATGGATATGCCGACAAAGAAATCAAGTTCATTGAAATAATCCAAAATATTCATGAAGCAGTGCAGAATCAATTGGAGAAAAGTCAGGCCAAGTACAAAATGCGTCATGACAAGCATCAGATGGATCATAACTTCGAGGTTGGTGATCAAGCATGGCCATACATCAGCAAAGAAAGGATAAAAGGTGAATATAAAAGGTTGAAACCTATATGTTATGGTTCTTTTAAAATTGTTGAAAATATTAGGCACAATGCATTTCGATTGAATTTTCCTCCATACATGCACATATATTCAGTTGTAAATGTTGATAATTTGAAGTTGTGTGAACCTCCTATGATCATGGATCCAGAGGAAAATTCTCAAATTCCTACCGTAGATGATTTTTCACCTGAATGTATGACTGAGTTACAGGAAGATACCATATTGGATAGGAAGGTCTGCACTTCCAAGCATGGATATGTTGAGTATCTTCGAGTGGGACTCAAAGGAATGAATCTAACTAAAGCAAGGTGGATGTAGATCGAAAGGGTGAGGGAGTTGTACCCTCATCTCATATCTGCATAAAACTAAACTTTTTGTGGTCCAAAAGCTTCTAGTGGAGAGGAATGATCCAGGAGTATCCTCAAAATGCTCAAAATTTAAAGTCTCGAATTCTCATTAAACTAGCGCCAAGTCTAAGAGCTCGTCACGCTGATTCCGGTGGTATATTCGGTTTTCAAAATGGCCTTCATATGAGGGAGAAAATGCACTCTTATGTTTTTCCCAAATAGGAAAAAAATGGGCTAGAGCAGGTGGTAGTCTCACAGCAAGACACATGGTAGTCAATTCTACCAAGCAAAGAGGTCAAACTAGCAAGGTGTGGGTCAAACTCGTGACCACTGGGTCGACACCACAAAACTTTACCAATATACCACGCATTTCCTTTATTAACATGGGCGCAATATTATATTTAAATAGTTGTATCGTTCACATGTGGGGGAAGGGTTGGCGGAGCCCACCATATCAGGTAGCCCACCAAACCCACGAATCATTTAATCAGTGCTCCAAATAGTTAACGGATTTTCCACCAAAATCAGAGCGGAGAAACCATATGAGAATTATATGCCAAAAATTATATCGTGGCAGGTTTTATATTCATTGTAAAAACCATACAAAATATATGATATGCCATAGGTCCAAATTTTATATCGCACTAGGTGTTGGTTGAAACCATATGTTATATATGGTATAGATGAAATTTTAATAAACTATGTTGATACATTTTGCTGCAACATATTGCTAAATATTTCAATGTAATACTATATGGTTTTAATGTAACACTATATGTTGCCAATCCAATCTCGGGAGGTCTACGGGCTTGACCCCAGGACCTTCCCATTGGTTATTGAAAAATAATTTTCTAATGCACCAAGGCTATGGGAGATGTAATCTGAAGCTTAGAATATTGTTTTAACAGTGCTTGTAAATTCCTTTTGAGGCATCTCTCAAATAATATTGGGCCTTTTTGTAATCTGAAATTTGTGTGGGAAAGCTGAGACTGAAGCATATTAGTTGACAGTAGCCATTGGTGCCTATGAGAAGACTCTAGAATGGTGAATTTTAATGTAAAGAGACTTTATTAGCATTTTCAATACATCAGACACCCATCGGAAGCGGACCCAAAGATGTAGTCCAGGAGGGATGAACTCCATCATCAAATTTTTTGTGTTTGCTTCTTATTTATTTTGTTCATGGTTGATTTTAGATTTCAATTTTTTAATTTTAAGGCACATAAAAACCGATTTTCGTTTTTAATTCACTTAAAAAGAAACCTTAGTTAACATTTGGTGAAATTGTGCAAATAGTCAATTTTGTTGTTTTTGGATCACTTATGTAGGACACCCTCATGACAAAAGATTTCACATATTCACCCGTGTTCATCTTTAATTCCTTGAGTTTATTCTTGAAGGAGAGGATATGATTCAAGTTCTTGACCTCATACATCCCAACCAACTTGTCATAGATTTCTTTAGACATCATCAATTTTCAAACATAAACAAGAAAATGATCTTGCAAGGAATCAATAAGAGTTTTCTTAGCTTTGATGTCACCTTTCTTATATTTGGACTTGGTGGCAGCAGATGCATTCTCTGGAGGCTCAAGCACCTTTTCTTTCACATATTCCAAGACATCATTTTCATCCAATATCAATTCGAACCTGATCTTTCAAGGAAAAATGTTTTATGAGCCACCTACCTCCTCATTATCCTTGAAGAAATAGGTATTCATTATGATCAAATTAGATAGGCTCCTTCAACTTCTTCCAAATATTGATTGCTTTTGCTTATTGCCTATCTAGGATTCTCTTCACCTCAACTATGATACCATGTTAATTTTCCATTGTTCTATGTTGCTGCAATCACTTTAGCCTAATTATTTTCTTTAATTAGCAATAAATTAATATTCCAATGACAAATAGAAATTGTAGATAGAATAGTAAATTTAGTGACAATATAATAGAATCAAGAGCAATAACAAGAGACACCAAATTTGGTCAAAGACCAGGGAAAAACCCCACAATGGGGAGAACCCTTTCAAATTCTTCTTCTTATTAAATTGTCACCAAATGTTTAGCATGGATATACAATGATCCAATTCATCAACCAAGAGTCAATGGTCAACAACTTAGACTTTTCAATTAACCAATGTCCAAAATCCAAGAGATGCGCCCAAAAGTCAAATTTGGTAAAACTGTCAAATTTGATCAAACTCAATAGCATAAAAAAAATAGTCAGATATGCCCTAATCAATCATAAGTCAGCCATTAAAGGTCAAAATACTCAGCCTCCTTTGTTGGTCAAAGTTAAGCCAAAGCAACTCCAAAACTACTTGGTTAAATGAGAGAGAAATTTCAGCCAAGCATGTGGTCAAAGTCTGAGGTCAAAAGAAGTCAAACTTCCCATAAAAAGTTGATCTTTGTGCCCAAGAATGTGGCCTCACAAAACTAAAAATTTTGAAAAATATGTCAAAATGTGAAGTCAAACGTGGTAAACAGCTAGTCAAACTCTCCCAGCATAAAAAGTCAATGCAAAAAATCAAAATTGCCTCTATCCCTTTGCACTTCGGAACTCAGTTTCCCTAATTCAAGCCTGTAACAACCAATCCATTAATAAGATAGAATATGTGATGGATCGATGTGTTTTCTAAATGAGGTTGACTTGTCCTATATTTTTATGCATCCTTGGAGACCCAATTTATCCATTAGGCCAACTTGATTTTTTTTGCACATGTGGGGTTTCACATCAAAAACATATTTTTCCTTGACCACATTAAATTATTTCAAGGGAAAAGAAGGTATTCTCCATATGAGGAAGGTTGTCCAAAGGAGGGAATTTGTACCTAATCTTCTAAATTAATAGAGAAGTCACAACTACTCCCACTCACATCAAAGAAGAAGAGATGCAAACCTTGAAGATAGCAAAAAGGGAATAGAAGAGATCCTACTATCAAAGGAGAACCAAATTGCAATCATTAAATATTGTCAAAATATAAGAAGAACTACCCCAATTGTATGAAGAATTATGTTATAAACAATGTAAACTTTGAAATGGGAACTATAAACTCAAAATGGGAACTCTGGCCAAAAAACGCCAAAAAAACATCAAAAACAGTGCTAAAAACGAAAAGTGTGTATACTGGAACGGTGGTTTTTTTTTTAAGGCTAATTTTGAACATGTTTTAAAAATGGCAGTGAAAACAAAATTTTCGTGCAAAATATAACTTGAAAACGAAAAAGTGATTATACTGGAACAATGATTTTTTTTTAGGGTCAATCTTCAAAATTTAAAAAAAAATGCTAGTAAAATGATTTAACAACATAAAAGTGTCTCATAACTTCTCATTTAACACCATATGGAAATAAAAAAATTTATTTCAAGAGACGATGCGTACATCAGTTAGATAAACTATCTTAAACAATGATTCAAAATCACTCATATTTTCTTGCATGCCATCAGAATTCACATCTTCAAATGAGTCACTAGATGCTGATGAAGATGTTCCATATTCTTCTCTTTCATCAACTAGTGCCCCATCTAAGTCCACATGCATGCCCATCATTTCAGGTTTCAAAATTCTTCTAGATCTACGAATGGTTGTAGAAGACTCCCATCTCAATACTGTTCCTTTTGGTAACAACATTTTCAGAATCTTTATCGTCTTGAAGCGAAGAGTTCCCCTCTTTGTTAAATTGAAGTCATAAAAAAGTATGCCAACATCCTCCAATTTCAATATGTCTGTGCGGCGATGATTTATTTTGTACCCTTTCTTTTTCTCTTTCCGCCATTTTTTTTGTCAACTACCATCTCTGGCTTATACACACCATTGAATGGGTGTGTATTTGTGGCATACCAATGTACTTCAACACTTGTAACATCCTCATTTTCTGTAAAGACCTTTATAACTTTAGCTACCCAAAATGGATAGCCATTGGGATCTCCATCTGCTAGCACTGAAATCATGCAACCCTCCTTAATATCCTGTACTGAACCCCTATAAAGGTCTTCCATGGCTTCA
>APFE031609738.1:0-12706 GCA_000404065.3 Pinus taeda
TCAACATGTTTTTTTCATGTATTATTTTTTTATAATGTGGATCTACTTAGAAGTATGCAAAGTGATTATGCATTGGGGGTGGAATTTAATTCCACATCTAATGGGTTTATACACTTGAAATTTAAGTAAATGTATAAGGAGATAAGAAAGGAAGCCTTTGGAGAGGGGCTAAGTTTACACATTAAATAAGAAATGAACTAAATGTGATTGAGAGCATGAGATCTCCCAAACCCCAATCCATTCTATCCCTAACTAGCAAGAAAAAAGGAAAAAAATAACCTTTAATGAAAACCTCCTTTGAGGCACTTGAGGCAGCCTCTCTAGCTAAAAACCTCTATGAGGTAGTTAGTAAGTTTGGAAAGAAAAAAGAGAAAAAATAAGCGCTCCATGCGAAAACCTCTTCCAAGGCTCTTGAAGCAGCCTCATTAGTTGAAAGCCTCCATAAGGCATCCAGTAAGCCCAAAAAAAAGGGAAAAAAAAAGAAAAGAAAAAAAGAGAAAAGAGAAAAAAAACAAGAGTATTTTTTTGTCTCACATTGATATATGTGCATGTACCATATGGACACAAAAAATAGGCAAATGGACAAACTTGGGTCATAGTCCAAGTCATCAACACAATCACTCCAATGGGGCCTAGATGACATTCGTACACCATCTTACATTTACCTTCACCACCACAACATCACCATCACATGCCATATCCTTTCCATGTGTTTTATACAATATCCTTGAACTGCTACAGGAAAATCCCCTATTGTTAAAAGAAAGAACAGTTTGAAGAAAAAACTACAAATCAAAGAAATTTTTAACATCTAGTCTAAGAAAGGGCACCAAGGGAATCCTAAAAACTAGTATTTCTATCACATGCACTAGAATTTGGTTTCTACCATACTATTCACTTCCTTGAACCCTGTAGTAGCCCACTTCCTCCAATTTTTTCATCACAATCACACCAAAAAACTTCTCCATCACCGTCACCTCCATTTCCATGACTTATCAATCCACCCTACCACTTCAGAAGGGTTTTCTCATTAATCATGAGGGGCATCTATGTTTTCTACAAGAGATTACCCAGGGCCTATAGTAGATTGCAAAAGCCATACAGGCCCAAGTTTCATATCAACAATGTTTTTTTGAAGAAGACCACACCATCCAACAACTCAACGACTTCAAGAACTCACTCCAATTTCGATAAAAGACTCCCAAGGAGCTACAGGATCCTTTGTAGGCTACTAGGCTACTACAGGATTAATTGTCCACTACACATAGCATTTTGAAGGCGCCTACAAATTGACAAACAATAGCCTCCAGCGCCTTGAAATATAATTGTAAGTTATGAAACCTCTAACACTCATTCTTTGAATTCATTCATGCATAGGGAAAAACATATTTCATGTAAAGGAGTGGTTTAAATAGCCTAGCCTAACTAGCATCAACTTTGACCAAGTTAGCAGTTAAAACTCACCTTTATCTAAAAATCTCTTCCCACGTGTGGCTAGAAAGTAAGAAAAACCATTGATATTTCAAAAAGGTGGTCATTGACATTCATGATGGGAAGTTGATGTGAAGCGTATGAGCAAGTATCATATGGGAGGTTATGTGTAAAACACAACATGGAGGACAAACCTCAGGCTTTTGAATTCTACATTCACAACCTTGTGGGTTCCAACATGCCCATATGGGATCCAAACCCATACCTATGGGATGCACAACTACTAGCACTAGCATCCTAGTTGGGGGATAAGGAAAGGGAAAAGGAAATGAAGAAAGCATCAGATGGGGAACTAAAAGAACCATTGTGAATTACACTTGAGCATCCAAACCCCTCCATACTCACCACACCTCATTCCATCATTGTAGAGGACCTTGAGATAGTGGATCTTACACGTCATTTTGTCACCATTAGGAAAATGATCGCAAATCTAGATCTATCGCTATCCGATAAACCTTTTTGATAATCTAATACAATGCCAAAAGAAAAATCGTTATGAGAATAACAAGAATCTTAGATTACGTTATAAAAAAACCATAATTTCAAGTATTATCGCACTTTCCCTATGAATAAACTGCAACATCGCAGGTTCAATCATTGTCACCTGCGTAAAGTGTTGCATTGTTCTCCACTAAAAATTGTGACAAAATTTCTATGTGGTTAAAACTAAAAAGAAAATTCTAAAAGCCTTGTTGAGGAACCTTATCCAAACAACATATACTTGATCTCCTACCTATTTGTACCTCATCCCATGGTTGATGGATCCAATTCCACTCATTATGGAATATATTCCCCATTTTTGTGGGTCCCATCCCATAGAAAATGGATCTCCAACCTCTTCTCGTCTCCTATAGATACAATGTAGATCAAAGGAGAGGAAGTTGGCTTTTGAAATACCCTTATGCTGTCCAGTTGAGATTGAAGGCTTTTTTTGCAAAGGAGGATTGGAGATCTTTGGAGTGGAGGCTTATGACATCAACACACTTGGTTGTAATTGTCTTCATGCTCTTCCATTAATACAAATACTTGTTTTTTTCCCATATGCATATGTTAAAATGTTTATTTTAAAGCTCTTTGATCTCTTACATGATTTATGGTTGAATCTTTGATATATGCTTTTATCTCTTGTTTGGATTTATCTTTGTAGGTATCCTCTTAGAGCATCAAGGGAGAAAGGTGAAATCTACAAGGATCATCATCAAGAATTTCATAATAAGGTACGAGTTTTAAATCCTCTTCAAATTTGTGTTTCAGTGATAAATTAGGGAATGTTTTCAAGTCTTTGTCTATTTGTCTCTAGGCTTGGTTTTTTAGCCTAGGGAGATTTGTCCTATCCGCAAGACGAGATTTTTCTATAAAATAATGGAAATTTGGAAAAAGAGACAAGTGGAAGTTGTCCTCCATTTTGAATACACTATTAGACTATTGGGGGAGGAGAGCTCATAGGCTTGTTCAAGAAGATGACAAGGATTTTCATATAGCATGAAGATTAGAGAATACCATTCTCCTAATCATTTTTAGACAACACTAGCAAGAACTCCCTTATACAAAAGGATCATCAAAAGACTTGGAGTTTAGTGGATAAGGCTCAGGTTTAATCCACCCTTAATGTTAGGGCTCCAAGTAAACCAAGATAAGGAAGAAGAATCTAGGGAATGGAAGTCTATAGACAAAAATGCAGGATTCCACCCAGTAGGGGTAACCACAACTAGCTCATCGTGGTTTATCAAGTAGGTCATCAAGGAGATGAATGAAAAAGAGCAGAGAAGTGAATAAGAGTGAGTATCTCAAGGGAAAACAATAGTTCCAATAGGGAGGTATGATGGGTCTCTAAAATAGGTAAATTATAAGGTTCATTAGTCTACTCCTGAGCACACAAAAAATATTTTGAGGCCACCTTTTATAATTAATGATACATTTTCTAGCTTAATGGGTTATTACAAGCATCAATGAGAATTTTCATATTTTGAGTGCCTTAACATGTTTATTGTGTAATATTTGAAGAGATATTGCACATTCTTGAGACTTGTTCACTACTATAGGAGAGCCTCAACTTAACTAGTTGAGGTCATTTAATGCCCCTTCATAATGTTGTAAGGTGGACTAGGATAAAAATCCCCTTTTCTAAGAATTTTTAGAGGGAAATGCATTCCTCCTTTCAAGAAGGATTCTCCCACACTTTCTGGCGGCTTGTTGACACAAGGCTTGTTTGCCAAGGTCTGCCTCACTAGAAACCTCAAGACTGGCCAGCAATGATGGAATTTGATGGGCATTTTTCCCATCATAGACCATTTTCACTGTATTTAACGTTTACAAATTTTCAATGCCTGTTTTTTCTTGATGGGTTTGGAACATTGAAAAACATATTTTTGACGTTAATATTTTTTCGAAAACATTATTAGTGGCTATTCTGCAAGTACTTTGCCTACCTGATGAAATTCTATCCTCCGTGATTGTTGGCATCTTAGCATCCACTGTCCAAGTTGTTGGAAACTTGGCATCTCAGTCCATCATATAAATGAGGAATGTGGTTACTACATTGCCCTCACGAAGTAAAATATTATTCTAAGTGCCATTGCCATGTGCCGCTATAATGTAACTACTCTTATATCGATTTTTTTTTATTAAACGAGGAAACTAGTCATGTGGATTAATGAGCTTGTTTCTTTACAGGTTTATGGCTCAGATCCACACAATTTCCTTGATCTCATTGCTAGGATTCTTATGGATGTCTACCCCAGCTTATGGATATGGTGGTTGGTAATCCGCGCACGCCACGTTTTATGGTGGCGCTGACGCTTCTGGAACTATGGGTGAGTTTGTGTTTGATTGAAAAGCAAATATTATGTAATAGCTTTGAGTGGAGGCAAGCTCGTTACTAAAAATTGTATGAACATTTCTTTTCCATTTGCAATAATGGAGCAACCTTTAGCAATCATGAGTTATTAGTGGCATTAGAATTATTCTACATTTCCTTCACCTCCCACATGATATGATTCTTCATATTGACTTTCTCCTCTCCCATATCCAATTATCCAATATGAATGTTCTTGCCAAAACAAGAAATCAACCAAATTCACAAAAAATTGTTAGCTAGAGTTATTTGTTCCCTAGAGCTCTTAGGGATCAATCTCCTCACATTTTTCTCTTTTGTGATTAGATGATGGTGTAACTTGTCACTTTCTCCGATCATGATTTATCTTTCTTGAGATGCAAGAATGAATTTCATTTTTGTGGTTGTAGATCTGATTTGTTTCTTGATTTGTTTTCTCACTCTTTCTAAAAAAGGTTGGAAATTTCATAATGAATAACCATGTACTTCTTCACACTATACATCCAATCTTTCCAAATGGTTTCCTTTGTTTCTTAACCACTTTAAGGAGTGTCTTTTTCTAACTGGCATGTATGTCACTGTTTAGAGGGTGATTAAAATGCCCTCCATATTAAAGAGTAGGTCACGTATCCTTTCATCCACATTTTTAGTTTTTCCTAGCATGCACACACCCCCAACATTATATGCCATCAATGTCACCCTTGGCTCATATGCAAATATCATCCACCTCCCACTTGTTTGATTGGATTACTCTCCAAACACCAATAAATTGTTCATTAGTTTCTCATATTCATGATACAAATTTTCTCACCACAACTCAACCAACAACAATAATTCCCTTCACATGCAACATTTGTTTACTCCACACAGAAATATCTCTTATGTTCTTAAACATATAGTAAATTCTCTAATGCTCGTAGGGATTATCATAAGAGAGTCACAACTAATGTAACTCTAATACTAGATGTTAAGGGTTATAATTTAATAGAAAATATATTCAAACACATATTAGGGGATATTAGGAATTTACTGTAGTAGCTTAAAACCTTAACACCCATACCAATGAATTAGATGAAGAATTTAATTCTTATTTTGTTTTATTATATGGTTATTATTCAACATTACAATTTATATTATTTCTGGAGCATTTGAGTTCGTTGGCAGTGTAAGCGACAATTCCTAGGTGTATATCCACTCTATCTGCATTAACTTTTCCCTTGTTGGCACACCTTTGATAATGCCTCCCTATTAAGGCGGAGAGAACCCCGAGGTTTTTCCCTGTCACATCAGTACTTCATTAATGTCGATGAGACTGGTTTTTGGAAAGATCTCAAATCCTTGCACCTGACATTAGCTCCACTGTTGGATCCGAGGAGATCTACTGTCTTAGTGGCTTAGGACGAAGATCGGCGGGTTAACGCAACTTTCAGTGAGGTTAGGGTTCATTTGGTTGTGCAAAGATGGTGGAACTTTGGCTCTGCGATAGAAGGCGACCCAGATGTCAGTATGGCAGAATGGCACAACTTCCCTGTCCAATTCACCTCTACAGGCACACAGGTATAGTGTAGAAATGCCTCCAGCCCCGAATCTCACCTGCCAGATGCCTCTTTCTTTATTTGATACTTACATTTTTCTCTAAATCACTCTACTTGGCTCATGCATAGGTGGAAATGTTGATAGCAGGACTTTGGCTCCGGGGGAACGCATCGTGGGTTCATCCTACAAACTAGAGGTAATGGTAATTTGGCCCTAGAGGTTTTATACAAGGTTTCTTTTTCATGAGAGCTGGTTATGACAATATCGTTAATTTTAGGTGCGCTTTGCCTCCTGTTTCTCAGCAATTCCTCCTTCAAGTAAGCTCATTCTCTGTACCCACATTTCTCTAATAATACTCTTTCAATTTGTTCTCTGGCTTACTCTAATATGTTAAAATTATCTACAGGTACTTTCCGTTGTGGGATTTATGAATACACACCTAGAAGGAAGTTCTTTGGAGTGAAGCCGCGTTCTTACAACGGTTATTTCCTTCGATTTTAGGTTGGTTCCTCTCCGTCTTGTTTGGCGAATGGGCTCTAGGCAACAATCTCCATTTAGATGGAGGATTGCTTGTTTTTCCTTGTGTTAATGTATCAAGGTTGCTCGTCGGTCGAAGTGCTACGACTTTTAAATAGATATATAGTTCTTTTGGTTATTGTAGAACATAAATGATGGGTGATGGATGCACCCATTCTTTAGCTCGATACTATACTCTTATTTGGTCATTATGGGGTTATATACATGTAATTTTAACTGAGGGTTTGAATAACTTCGTTGTGATTATGCACTTCAAAGTCGCTTTGATTCTTTTCCTTTCATGACAACTCGTCGTCAGGGTTTTCCCTAACATAGGGTTGGTCGCCTATAAGCACTCATCTACCACATGACTATACAGTGTTGGGAAGTTATGATTGAGTTTTATTATTGTCTTTGTTTTCATTATTAGAGTTTAGGGTTTTCAACCTCTGTTTTGATGGGCTAAGTTTAGCTTGGGTTTTGTATAGCTCTGGTCAGAGCTCCATGAATAATTGAAGTGGATAATGTTTAATATCATCTTTTGAATGAGATTTTCATAGCTTGATATTCTCAGTATGATTTATTTTGATTAAGATGGTTAAACATGTTAATTTTTATGGATTGATCGAATACGATTTTTGGTTTAATAACACAATAGGCTATTAAATTTTTTGTGCAAGAGTTTATAATCAGAAAATAACATGAATAGCTACTCTACTATAGTGATTTGTTCTTTTTTCTTAAGGTTTAGAATAACTGATGCATTTTGTTTCAGTAAATGGAAATTAAATCTTTCCATTACCTTTTTCTTCATGCAATGATGTCTGTAGCTACCCAACTATACTGAAATTGTAATGAAAGACAATATACCTAATATTATCATTGATAGAGTCTTACTAGTAATTCATTAGCATGTCAACCTATTCATTTCATAAAATAAAGAAACTAATCTTTCTCATAATGATAATTATTAAACACAGAATCACTACTTATCTGTTTCCCTGCTTTACTTGTAAACATGCACATGTTTCCCCTGCCTGGAAGGTCTCACCACCTAGCCATGGATCTAACAATTACGTCCAGAATCCCCCTCTGAGCTCTTCCAACTCCTAACAATGGCTAAAACAACTTGGTACCTTGGGAATCAAAACTATGTCTAGCCTCAAGTCTCGTACCTCTCAGTTGTTATCCAAGGTCTTTTTCCCACTGGCTAATTTGTCCAGCTCCAGGAAAAACCATTCACAACATAATCCCTTCTACCACTTTTTCCCCAACCCCCTCAAGGGTTTGTCATTTTCCTTTTTGAAGGAAAAGATGGGGAACTACTTGTAACTGTTTCATTAGTTATTTTAACTACTTCCTAAGTTCTTTAACAAACTAATCAAATTATTTTAATTAATAATTAACAACATATGTTCTGGCTTTTCAGCCTAATTTTTTTAATAATCCATGTTAAAACATAATAAAATTGACAGTAATAAGTAAAACTTGGTAAAAGTAAATGTTGGTGCATCATTGGGTGTTACCTCTCCCCCCCCCCTTGAGAGGAACAGCATCCCTGGTATTCTTTTCAAGCAAACAATGTCGAATAGGCTTCCTGCATCGCTTCCTCTTCTTCCCAAGCAACCTCATCCGGGCTAAAGTGCTTCCACTGCACTTTAACCTGGGTGATGGCTCGTTTCCACAAGATGGTTTCTCTCTGATCGAGGATACGAAGTTTCTATAAGAAGTTTTTCAAAACAACAATTCATAAATTATTGAATTTGTTCTTTTATTACCTGTATATTTTCCCAGTTAAGAATATGCCGAGGGTCATACACATATTTTTTTTACAAAGGCACATGAAAAACATTGTGGATTTGGATATGGCCTAGGAGTGCTAGCTTGTATGCTACGGGCCCAATCCGTTCCAATATTTGAAAGGGTCCACAATACCGGGGTGCCAATTTAGCACAACCCTTCCACTGTAAAGTACTTTCCTGGGGTTCAACTTTCAAATACACATGATCTCTCTACTGGAATTCTTTATGAGTCCTTTTCTTATTTGCATAAACCTTTTTCCTATCCTGAGAGGCTTTTAAGTTCTGGAAAACATTTTTAACGGTGGCCTCCATTTTAGCTAACATATCAGGACCCAATGCTAACTTATTAACTAGACTATTCCAATCCGTGGGCACCTGGCACTTTCTTCCATACAACAACTCAAAATGGCTCATAACCAATGATTCATGATGTCCATTACTGTAGGCGAACTCTACCAGGTGGAGGTAGTCCTCCCACTTGTGCAGCTGTTGCATTACAAACATCCTCAACATGTCTTCTAGGACTTGATTCACTTGCTCTATCTAGCCATCCATCTGTGGATGGTAGGTAGTATTGAATTGAATCTGAGTACCTAACCCAACAAAGAGGGTTTTCCAAAACATGGATGTAAATTTTACATCCCTATCAGAGATTACTACTCGGGGTATCCTGTGTAGTCGAAAGATTTCCATCATAAATATGTCCGCGATCTCCACCGTTTTATAGGCGTACTTTATAGGTATGAAATGAGCGATCTTGCTCAACTTGTCCACCAAAACCATGATTGAGTCATGCTGCTTCTTAGTATGAGGTAACCCGATGATAAAGTCTAGGGTGATCATCTCCCATTTCCACTCAAGAATGGGTAATGGTTGCAACAGACCAACAGGATGCTTATGTTCTGCCTTCACCAATTTTCACTCTAAGAATTTGGATAGATATTCAGCAACATCCTTCCTTAAACCTGGCCATAAATAGTTTTTTATGATGGCAGAAAATAGTTTCTGGTATCTTGGGTGAGCGGTGTGAGAATTTCTATGGAACTCGTCCAATAATAATTGCTTGATAGATTTCTGGTTAGGAATATATATTATATTTTTTAATATTAACATTTTGTTGAGATTAATACCATAACCAGACTGTTCCTCTTTTTTGTGAGCTTCCAGGCTTGCTGCCAAAGGAATGCATACTCTAGGTCTTTGAGTGATGCTTCTTGGATGATCTCCAGTAGGTTAGATTGTACTTGACTATATTACACGTCATAGATGCAATGTAATTTTCTGCTTAATGCATCTGCTACACGGTTTTCCTTCCCCTTAAGGTGTTTCATGTCAAAGTCAAATTCACTCAAGAATGTGTTCCATTTGGCCTGCCGAGTATTTAAACTAGGCTGGTTAAAGAAGTTTGTAAGATTGATATGATCGGTTAATAGCAAAAATTTCTTTCTTAGGAGGTAGTGTTGCCAGATTTTGAGTGTGTGTACTACTGCGGTCAACTCCAGATCATATGTCGAGTATTGAAGCTCATAATCCTTTAGGTTGCACGATTCATAGGCTCTGACCCTTATTTCTTGTGTTAATACACCACCGACATCCTCCTTACTCACATCTGTGCATACCACAAATGATTTTTCCAGATCTGCTACCTTTAGCACCGGTATAGTAGTAAGTAATTGCTTTAACTGCTCAAACTTTGCTGACATTCTGTTATCCAATGGAAGGCACACCCCTTTTTCTGTAGCCAGTTCATAGGAAAAGCTATTTTTGAAAAGCCTTTAATGAATCGGTGGCAATATCCTACCAGGCGCAAAAAGGATCTAATGTCAGCAACGTTTTCTGAGTGGTACATTCCATAATAGTTTTGATCTTTTCTGGATCCACCAGTATTCCCTCAGCTGATATAACATGGCCTAGGTACACAATTTGACTTTTGTAAAAATTGCACTTGTTATACTTTGCGTACAGTTGATTGTCTCGCAAAATATGCAATACTGTTCTCAAGTGCTTCTCGTGCTCCTCCTCATTTTTTGAATAAATTAGTATATCGTCAATAAAAATCAATACAAATTTATCTAGAAATGGCTGAAAAATGTTTTGCATTAGGCTCATGAAAGTGGCTGGAGCATTAGTAAGGGCAAAAGTTAGTACCACGATCTCGTAATGATCTTAACGAGTTCAAAATGCATTTTTTCAAATGTCTTCATCTGTTATTTTGATCCAGTGGTAGCCGGACCTTAAGTCAATTTTTGAAAATACGCTAGCCCCCTGCACTTGATCAAATAAATTTGCTATACGGGGTAAAGGGTACTTATTTGTTACCATTAGTTTATTTAGCTTATGATAATCAATGCATAGTCTTAAGGTCCCGTCCTTCTTTCGCACGGACAACACAGGGGCTCCCCAAGGAGATACACTAGGGCGAATGTACCCCTTATCCAAAATTTCCCGAAGCTACATTTTGAGTTATGTTAACTTGGGGATGCTCATGCGGTAAGGGGTTTTCGAAACAGGAGCTTCTCTAGGTATCAATTCAATGGTAAAATCAATATCACGTCTAGGTGGTAATCTAGGGATGCATTCAGGGAACACATCCACGAAATCCTTAATCACAGGAATATTCTCCAATTGAGTCATCTTGTTTCGGTCATTGGTGTATCCTACTTAGACAACATAAATTTGGAATCCCTTTCTAATGCATCTTTCGAGCTGGTTAGCCGTAATAGGACGTAATTTAATATTTTTCTTGATCCCTTGAATTTCCTTTCTTTGCCCCGACTCTGTGAGGTAGCTTATAGATTTCTCTTTACAATTGACTAGGGACCAACCTTCCATACAGTCTATCCCTATTAATACATCGTATGAACCTAAGGGGAGGATGTTCAGATCAACCTGAATGGGTTGTCTTGAAATTGTTATAGGGAAGTTTTTTGTTTTCACAGATACCCTTCTTTTTGTTTCAGTGGCTAGCTGAGCTAGCCAAAATTTCTTAAATTTACTGCTTTGCAACTGACATTTCTTTACCAATTTAGGACTAATGTAGCTTAGGCTAGCACCTAGATCAAATAAAAGAGAAACAGGTTGATCAACAATCATACCTTCACACTCAACCATGGTGGGCTGGTATTCTTCTTGATGATCGTCCAAGGCAGCGTTAATTCTAGGCATATTCCTTTCTATATCACCAACTGTTGAGGCTTCTTGCATATTTGAAAGTTGTTTCGTTCGAGCTTTGTGCGGGTAATTCTTATAGTAATGAGATTCCCCACATTCACAACATTGCGGAGGTTGTTTGGGTGGTTGTTTAGTAACAGGTTTACTAACTCTGTCTATCTGTCTATTCTTGGTGTAAGCTGGGACTTTGGGCAGGTTCCTCGCAAATTTTTCGAAAGTTCTTTGTTGATTATTCCTTCCATTTATGACTTTCGGTTGTCTGTTTGGGGGTAAATTCCTCATTCTCCTGCCAATGGCTCCTTTGGGACCCTCACTCTTCTGTTTCATTTTCTGATAACAAATGTGGGATTTTCACACCGCATCATTCATTGTTCTAGGATAATCAAATTCTAACTTCTCCTTCATAAAGTTGGGTAAACGGCTAATAAACCATTGAATTTTGGCTTTTTCCTCTTGCACATATCGTAACCGGGAAGTAAACCATTTCATATACTTGTCCACAGTCAAGGTTCCCAACCTTAAATCGTGGAACTCCTTTGATTTTTCGCAGTAGTAACGTTTAGTTAAATATTTGTCCTTAAAATGTTTCTTGAATTCTTGCCACATCACTTGTTCTTCGTTGATTTTTCTCCTAGTTTTAATCTCTTCCCACCAGAGGGTGGCCTTTCCCCTTAATTGGTAGACTACCATTTGTGCTTTAATTTTGTCAGTATATTCATAAATTTGAAAATATTTACCCATGTCGATGAGCCATGCTTTAGGTGCTTCTTCATATTCTCCTTCAAACAGTGACAATTTTATTTTTTTGAACTCACCTTGTAATTTCATTTTTTGTCTTTTTGTCTTTCTTTGGTTGGAAACATTATTCGAATGCCCCTCTTCATCCTCCTTGTGTCCCTTTGTTGACTCTGCATTATCTTCGCCATGATGGGTTGTTGGGGTCTTCTCCCTATTCTTCGTTTGGGATCTGGTCCTCATTGATTCTATCAGTCAGACATGCTTTTAAGGATATTTTCCTATTCTTGCCTCAGTTGTTCATTGTCCATCCTCAATGTTGGGTTGTGTTATATTCTTTCCACGACTAACCTACGTAGTGAACCAGGGGGTTAGAGGGGGGGCGAAGCCCCCCCTTCATTGCGTTGATTGCACAGCGGGGAGGTCACAAGGGGGGTGGCAGCCCCCCCTGTCCGGGGGGTGTGAGGGGAGCGGGTAGCCCCCCCTGTCCGGGGGGTGTGAGGGGAGTGGGTAGCCCCCCTCTACGGGGTCCGGGGTAGCGCCCCAGGAAATTTTTTTTTGGACCCTATATTAGGTTGGGCAAACCTACCTATGGTTTTTGGTCCATGGTTTTGGACGCGAT
>APFE031609738.1:22278-47569 GCA_000404065.3 Pinus taeda
CGAAGATATGTCAGGTTATTGACATTCTAGTGGCTGATATCCCAGAATTCTATGGCCTAATTCTTAGCAGAGATTGGTCTGAAAAACTCCATGGATACTTCGCAACCGACTGGTTGCACATGTGGTTACCCTACAACGGTAAACCAAATCAAATAAAGGTTGAACGAGAGTTGCACCAGAAGTACATAGTAACGGAATTAGAGGGAGAAAATGAAACAGTAGCGTATAACAACAGTATCATAGGCAATTACTCGGTAGATTCTTTTCTTGGCAATTTCAATGATCACATATCATTCTACTTAGAAAATTAAGTTTTGTCCCAAGTCGAAAATTTTTCTCAAACTGATAGTTCAAAGTGTGTTAATTTTTTAGATAAACCTGTTAATACATCTTTGTTTTGGAAATTATATTTTGATGGCTCTAAATTTAAGGAAGAAGTAGGAGCAGGATGCGTTCTGATTAGTCCAGAAGGAAATAAGACCATGCTTACATGCAGACTCGAATTCGATTGCACAAACAATACAACAGAATATGAGGCCTTGGTGCAAGGCCTGTACAAAGCAATCGGGTTGAACGTCAAGTATCTTCAAGTCTTTGGAGACTCTGAGATTGTCGTCAAACAGGTACGTAACACTATACATTGCTTATCAGGTCAATTAAAACACTATCAATATTTAGTACAATATCTGACTGAGCATTTCATAGCATTTAATATTTCTTCAATCCCGAGACTCCAAAACGCAAGCACAGACCTTTTGGATAACGTAGCCTCTAAGCTTATTCCCTCCGAAGATTTTAGTCAAGATAGATTCTTAATAGAATTAATCTTTAGACCATCCATCCCTGACAACATTACAATTTGGAGAATATTCAATGACGATCCTGATATTGTAAATTTCCTCACTTCTGAAGGATCCTACTCCAATCAAATAATTGATGAAGACTATCACGATCGACAAATACAACAAAATAGCACTGATAATGCTATACCTAAATCGGTGGTTAAGTTAGAAGACTTATACGATTTGAAAAATCGGTTTAAAAGGTCTACCAATTCAAAGCTCTACAGTCCAACTCTGAACTACGAATTAGTAAACCTAGGAACCGATGATAAACCACAAAACGTTAACCTAGGCCTCGACCTAGTCCTTGAATAAAAACTAGCGTATATTCGCCTTTTGAGACAATATAAAAATGTTTTTGCCTGGAATTATGATGAACTGAAGACATACGACACTTCTATCATTCAGCATACTATTCCTATGATCAATAACGAAAAACCTGTCCAATAGAAACTGAGAAAGATCCACCCCAATTTAGAAAATCAGATAAAAACTGAGCTAAATAAGTTATTAAAAGCCAGAATAATTTTCCCCGTCAGAAATTCCCAATGGGTCTCCAATATGGTACCCATTAGAAAGAAAAACGGAGATATTAGAATCTGTATCGATTTTCGAAATCTTAACAAAGCCTGTCAAAAAGACAATTTTCCTCTTCCACCTATGGAACAAATACTACAGGAAGTAGCAGGCTCAGAACTGAAGACTTTCTTGGATGGATTTTCAGGATATAATCAAGTGCTGGTACGTCCCGATGATCAGTTGAAAACCACATTTAGAACTAAATGGGGCACATACGCATATTAGAGAATGCCATTTGGTTTGATTAATGTTGGCACTACATTTCAGAGAGCCATGGACATCGCATTCAAAGGTTTAGTCAATAAGTCTGTAGTAATTTATTTGGATGATATAGTGTACTCCAAGAAGCGAAGCGACCATCTCAAATACTTAAAACAAATCTTTCAACGATGTTTAAGGTATGGAATTTCACTTAACCCAAAGAAATCTTTTTTCACATTAAGTGAAGGAAAACTTCTAGGATTCATAGTGTCAAAATCCGGTATTCACATTGATCCTTACAGAATCAAAGAAATTTCTGAAATATCCCTACCTCATAATAAAAAGTCCATGCAATCTTTCCTTGGTCAAACCAATTTTGTAAAGAGATTTGTCCCAGATTTTTCACGATTTGTGTCTCCTTTGCAAAACATGATTAAAAAGAATTCAAATTTTAAATGGGGTCAAGATGAACATGAAGCATTCAACCTGATCAAACAAGCTATTATTAATGCACCATCTTTAGCAACCCCGAATTTTTCAGAATCTTTTATTTTACACACATTTGCCTCAGAGAAATCATATGTCGCGATTCTAACTCAAGCAAATCAAGAAAAAGCGGAAGCCCCAATTGCATTTTTTAGCTCAAATTTACAAGGTGTTGAACCCAATTATTCAGACGTGGAGAAACAGGCCTATGCTGTTTTCAAAGCAATCAAATATTTCAGACCTTTCTTACTTAAAAACCGTACTAAGATCATAGTATTGTTTCCAGCGGTAAGAAATCTTCTAGTACAAAAGGATGTGGGTGAGAAAAGGGCCAATTGGATCACTGCTTTACAGGAATACGACCTTGAAATCAAACCAGAAAACATTGTAAGAGGTCAAGGCTTCTGCAAAATGTTGGCTGGAGCATCGCAAATTTCTGAAATTTCATTTGAAGAAGTACAAATGTGTGAGGTAAGCCTAAACGATGCAGAATCATTGTATGCTGACATCATTTATTATCTTAACAACGGGTATACTCCATCACACCTAGATCACACTAAGAAAAGAGATCTGAGATTGAAAGCTAAACAATATCAGCTCATAAATGATATTCTTTTTAGAAAGAATTATGATTCTGTTCTTCTTAGATGTCTTGAAAAAACTGAAGCTAAAAAAGTTTTGCAGGAACCCCACGACGGACCAACAGGCGGACACAATGCTGGAGACGCTACTGCACATAAAATCTTACGTGTAAGATATTACTGGCCTATGTTGTTCAAAGACTCACACAGTTATGTGAGGAAATGTCAAGTCTGCCAAACTACTGCTGGAAGACAAAAGAAACCGTCCCTTCCACTACATCCGGTAAATATCGAGCAATTGTTCACTCAGTGGGACTTGGACATAATAGGTGAGATCGTTCCTCACTCTTCTAAGCAGCATAGATACATCCTCACGGCAACATATTATTTTACTAAATGGGTAGAAGCAGTTCCTCTCAAGACAACAAATTCTGAAAATATTATTGAATTCATAGATCAATTTATAATCACTAGGTTTGGATTGCCATCGACTTTAATGTTTGATAATGCATCATACTTTTCTGGAAATGCAATGACTGAATTTGCACTTAAAAGAGGGTTAAAACTAAAATATTCGGCCAGTTACTATCCGCAAGGTAATGGGTTAGCTGAGTCAACAAATAAAAACCTAATCAGGATTTTTAAAAGAACAGTTGACTAGAACCAAAAGAATTGGCATAAAGCTTTGGTAAATGCTTTATGGGCAGATAGAATAACAAAAAAAGCTTCGATCGACAGTTCTTCCTTTAATTTAGTTTATGGAAAGAAGTGGTTCTTCCAACTCACTTAGTCATTCCCTCCTTGTCTTTAATACAATACATTGATGAAGTACCTACTTCCTCCATACAACTAAGACAATTGGAAATAATTAAATTAGAAGAACAACGAGAACAAGCTAAGAAAACCCATGCTCATCATCAAGCGCTAATAAAATCCTCTTTTGATTCAAGCATATGACCAGAACAAATTTTCGAATGGGAGATTTAGTTTTAAAATGGGATAAGGCACATGAAGAAAAAGGCAAACATAGAAATTTCAAAAGATGTGGGTTGGTCCTTTTTCAGATTGTTGAAGTCATAGGTCCATCAACATTTGTCTTACAAGATTTAGCAGGTAGAAGGGATCATTTTCCTGTTAATGGACAAATCCTTAAAATATATTTTCCATAGAAGATTATTCTTCTATTTTGTAGAATAGTTTTTCTTTTCTTTTTTATAAATAAAAACAGTTGTAAATGGTTACTATAGGTATTCACGGAAAAGACACCAATTCTCTTTAAGATTTTGAGCTTTCCGCTTGTATAAATGGCAAAATTTCTTTTTAGAATCTGATCTTTATTATTGACAGATACAGTTAAAAACTTTAGCCTAGATATGATACTAGTTTCAACTTCAAAAATTTTTGACGAAAGCAACCTTTAGCAAAGAAATTGTTTTATATCAGCACAATGAAAGGTATCAATAACAAAATAAAGATTCTCTGTAAAACAGCTATTTTCAAACTCTATTATTGTCGTCCAAAGATTTCTTAAGGAAAACAATGACTTCCTCCCTGATTAAAGAAAAATCGTAGCATTCAGAGGAACAATCCAAGAAATACTATATCTTAAAGAATAAGAGGTCTTATCACGAGCCGGCTTATCATGATCACAAATATTATAATTTGTTGACTTTGCCAATATTGTCCATCAAAACAGGGCAATGACTCAAGATTGTCAAAATCAAAAGACAAGGGGTCTCATCACGAGCCAGCTTGTTCAGCAAGAGTGTAAATCAAGTGAATGACTGTGTCATAATTTGGCTACCAAACCAAGACATTGTTCTTTAAGAATAAAAAAAGAAAATCAAAGAAAATGTGTCAATGTGGGTTTTTCTTTGAAAGTTGTAGATCACCTTAACCAGGATAAAGGATCATTGCTGGGTAACAGGTAACCTTGTCGAGGCTATGGATGCCTGCTGGTAGTAGAGGCTCTACTTACGACAAAAGAGCATATTTTAAAAAACTGGCACATAGAGAAAACTTTATTTTATCTTTACAAGACCAAGTAATGGCTGAAGTAAATACAAGGACAAGCCTGGGGAAGCAAACAAATTAGAATAAAAAGAGGTTGAAACAAAATGTCATTGATAGGATAAGGCATAATGTACTCCATTTGTCCATAACAAAATTTAGATTTATGAAAATTTTTCTGTTTTGGAAGTTAAAATTCAATAAGAAAAGCAGAGATAACTGGTTCTTCCAAGTGAATCGCCATTGTTGTGGCCACCAAAGCAATAAGATAAAACAAGTGGGGACCCTTAGTAAAAAATTCAAAAAAAAATTGTATTATACTCAAAAATATATCGTATCGAGAGAAGAGAGTAGAACATTTCTTTATGAGCACAATAAAAACTGCAAAAAAGCGACGCGAAATTCATCGCATCGCATACATTAAGAAGCGCCCATAAATGAAGATCTTAAGAAATCTTCGATGACCGATATACGACATCGCATATCGCAACATCACATAAACATCACACAATGATTTAACACGATTTGCGATAAACGTGATGCTACAATCTGCAATCTGCGATATCACAACCTTGACAAAATGCGATAACGCGATAACATAATGTAAGTTGCAGAAATCGCCCATCGCAAATTTTCCTCGGCTCAACATTCAAGAAAAGCTGTCAGAAAATTAAAAAATTGGATGCGCACCTTAAAGAAAATTAATGAATGTACGCCAAAGTGTTAATGAAGGACAGTTTTTGTGTTTGTCGAAGAGTCAGTTCACAATGGGTGGCATTATTTTATACATTTGTAGAGCTTAGAGCTTTCACGTCAATATTTATTGTCATTACTATTTTCCTTTGCGTGAACTGCAGGAATGAAAAACAGGAAACATCTAAAGAAAAAGGGAAAGTGTCAACGCTCGGAGATAGAAGAGATGCCCTCATAAACGGATACCTCATGCAACGGAACCGCATATTCCATAGCATTTCTGAACAGATGCTGACATCAGTAGCCGACTCAACACTCAGGGTCAAAAGCTCACAAAAGCAGCATGTTTACAAAAAATCCTGAAGCTTATACCCGGTAAAGGAAAAGGCGCTAAAGGCAAAAAACACACCAGAAAAGGCCCGGATCAAAGAATGGAGGCAGTTTTCAATGTGCTAAGAAAATTGTTCAGAAAGTAAGGTCCCTAACTTACTTAGTCATTTGCAAGTCCGGAAATCAAGATAGCAAAGGCAAAAGCAATTTGAGGGAAATTTTGGTCATTACCAAGTATATACGCAGTTAATTCACCCAGCCAGAGGATGATTCCCAAAAATATCTTCTAGTTTACTAAAGTATGGTGCCAACGCTTGCCATTTCTATTTTCTTAACTCAAACAAAAGCGGAAGGCAACCATCTGACACTTCCCAGGAAAATGTTGAATACTTGCAACATTAAGGAGCAAAAGCAGAAATAGTTAGGAATTAGATTCGATTTTTTAGAGATAAGTTTGCTTAGAAAAAGGGCTTTCATTTAAACTGTATCCTAAATTTATGTAATTAAGTTATTTAGTTAGCAGTATTTAAACCCTTCTCATGCATTTAGAGAAGGGTCCAGAAATTTGTCAAAAACTTGTCCTCAGAACATGCACTTTTGCACCCTCAGAGGAGGTTTTGATGAATGAACGGATCAAGATTTATTAATGTTTGCATTTGATATCTGCTACTGATGTTGCACTTTTGTACTCTTAGTAGATATTAGAACAAGGATAGATAAATCATTGTTGCTTGAAGCTTATGAGTAGGACTAGTCATAAATGGTACTTTTATCTCTTGACCATTTCTGCTTATATTCTTAAAGCAATATACAGTTTTTAGTTGTTTATATGTTATGACATGAATGTTTGTGTTACCATTTGGCACTTTTGTACGGTGGAGCCATTTATTTATGTTTAATATGTGAATAACTTTATGCGATATGCTGTTCACAACTGTTTTGCCTAACTTTTTATGCAAAGTGGTTCATCTTAATTGGTTTCCATTCTTATAATCGCTGAATGATCGCATAATAGAAGAATTACATCCTGGGTTAGCATAGATTAGATGTGTTGTTTTCATTAGATTACAATAGCATAGAGTTAGATTAAAGTAGTTTAGATAGGAACTTTTAGATCAGCGACATTCAATTATGCACACAAACACACACCCTTAGATTGGGAAATTGGTCCCATTATCCCCAGTTGGACCCGCTATACCAAATAGATAAGGAGCTGCCAACCAAAGTCCAGACCAGGCGGTTATCCCCCTTGTTGTCGACCCGATTTTCGGGGCTTCAACAGGTTACTCATCGGTCGAAGTGCTATGACTTTTCAATAGATATATATTTCTTTTGGTTACTGTAGAATAGAAATGATGAGCGATGGATGTGCCCATTCTTTAGCCCAATACTATACTACTATTTTGTCATTATGGGGTTATATACATGTAATTTTAACTGAGGGTTTGAATAACTTCGTTGTGATTATGCACTTCAAAGTCGCTTTGATTTTTTTCTTTTCATGGTAGCTCACATTCAGGGTTTTCCCTAACATGGGGTTGGTCGGATATAAACACTCATTTAGCACACGACTATACAGTGTTGGGTAGTTATAACTAAATTTTATTATTGTCTGTTTTCATTGTTAGAGTTCAAGGTTGTCGACCTTTGTTTTGATGGGCTAAGTTTAGCTTGGGTATTGTACAACTTTGGTCAGAGCTCCATGAATAATTGAAGTGGATAATGTTGAATATCATCTTTTCAATGAGATTTCCATAGCTTGACATTCTCAGTATGCTTTCTTTTGGTTAAGATGGTCAAAGAAATACATGTTAATTTCTATGGATTGATCACATATGGTTTCTGGTCTAATAACTTAGTAGATTATTAAATATTCAGTGCCACAGTTTATAATAAGAAAATAACATGAATAGCTGCTCTGCTACAATGATTTATTCTTTTGCTTAAGGTTTATAATAGTTGATGCATTTTGTTTCAGTAAATGGAAATTAAATCTTGTCATTACCTTTTTCTTCATGCAATGATGTCTGTAGCTACCTGGCTATACTGAAATTGTAATGAAAGACAGTATGCCTAATATTATCATGGACAGAGTCTTACTAGTAATTCATTAGCATGTCAACCTGTTCATTTCATAAAATAAAGCAACTAATCTTTTTCTTGCTAATAATTATTAAACACATAATCGCTACTTATTTGTTTCCCTGCTTTTCTTGTAAACATGCACGTGTTTCCCCTACCTGGAAGGTCTCACCACCCAGCCATGGATCTGGCAATTACATCCAGAATCCCCCTCCGAGCTCTTCCAACTCCTGACAGTGGCTAAAATAGCTTAGTACCTTGGGCATCAAGACTTTGTCCGGCCTCAAGTCTCGTACCTCTCAGCTGTTATCCAAGGTCTTTTTCCCACTGGCTAATTTGTGTAGCTCTGGGAAAAACCATTCACAACCTAATCCCTTCTATCACTTTTACCCCAATGCCCTCAGGGTTCTATCATTTTCCTTTTTGAAGGAAAAGATGGGGAATTGCTTGTATCTGTTTCAGGAGTTATTTTAACTGATTCCTCAATTCTTTTACAAATTGATCAAATTCTTTTAATTAATAATTAACAACATATGTTTTGGATTTTCAACCTAATTGTTTTAACAATCCAGGTTAAAACAAAATAAAATTGACAGTAATAAGTAAAACTTGGTAAAAATAAATGTTGATGCATTATTGAGTGTTACATTTGCACTTAAGAAACCTCTTTCTTTTAATACATCTATTTGATTCATTTTCATGTGTTTTTAGTGTATATTAAATCTCTCTATATAACTTTAAATGATTGTGACATATATACTATGATAAGATATTTAATACAATCATTCGTTCAATAATATCTTCATTAACCACTCAACTTGATTTTATTAAAATTTTATCCTACTTTTATACTCGTCATATAGATTTTAAGCATAGTTTATTTCTTGAAAATGTATTTATCAAATATCATGTTAATCCTTCTACCATGTGGTAAACCTAAAATCCTTGGAGATATTAGTTGATCCTGACAACATTTTACAATTCGATGGAATAGGAAGTCCATTGATATCAAAGCCTTAGCATGCTATTAAGGGTGAATTCGTTGAATATTTATTGTAGTGCTATAATATTAATAATTAATAAATGGCTTATATCATCAACAAAGCATGTTTTAGTGGTTGCCATAAGGATGACAAAAAGTTGTGCATGAGACAATTTCTAAGGTTTTTTTTCCAAGTTTTGATATTAATTGTTAGACAATGAGATGACAATATTGCATTACAATTTGTAAGGTCTTTTTTTGCAAGTTTTGATATTAATTGTTTAATAATGATATGATTGTGTGAATGATAATTTGTAAAGTTTCATTTGTAAGTTTTGACATTAATTATTTAAGAATGATATTGATTGCTTAGATGGTCACTCTTAAGGTATCTTTTCCAAATTTTGAAATTATTTTTTTAACACTAAAAAAATATTTAGCAATAGATTGGTAGAAAAGAATTAAAGTCTAATAAATTGAAATTGTACATATTATTAAATTTAAAATTGGTTCTTATATTAATAAAACTTTATGGCATAAAAAATTAATGATCATATTATATTAAAAAAAATCTAATAAAACAACATTATTCTTAAACAAAATATAAGATATTTAAATAGTTTGAAATATAAAATGAAAAAAATTAAAATATGGAAATTAGTGAAAATAATTACCCAGTTTATTATTTAATGACATTAAAATTTATTTAAAAAATCTAAATCATATAAATTTTAATGTCATCAATTTAATCTAACTAATAATATTAATATTAATAATAATTTTATTTAATTTTCAAAACATTTTTCCTTTAAAACGATTCATTTTCTAAAAATTTACCCTTAAAAATTAAAAAAAGAAGAGTTTGGCCCGCCTAAGATTAAGACATCTCTGAACTTGCACGTCAAAAGGAGAATAAAAGGACAACCAGAAGCATATAACCATTGGCCCAAATTTGTTAACTAAATGTGTTAGTAAACGTGTTTTAATTTTGTTAATATTTAAAAATATTTTTTATTAAATAATATAATATAATAATCAAATAATTATTATTTAATTATTGGTATTTTTTCTCTGAATTAATAAAGAGTAATTATTATTTAATTATGATAAAGATTTTTGTAAATCTAAAATATAGTTGTTAAATTTTAAAATTTGAGGTGTTTTAGACATTTTTGATGGTGCCGAATTTATTTTCACACTGTCTCTACCAATTTTTTTGAAATTTTTTTGCCGGGATTCCAACTATGTCCACGCAATTCCTCCACTTGATTAAACCACCATTTTAAAATTACCATTTTTCAATTAATTTAAAAAAAAAATCATTTCTAGATTCTTCGAAGTCAGTCACAGAAGTAATTCAAAGGCATTCGTTGCAGAACAGAGGTATGAAAGTGACAGTAGGGACATCATACGATTCACATAAAATCTTCTATTTCTATGGTTTAAATATTTTGATATCATGAAAAGTTAAATTATTTTTTTAAAGGAGTTGTTTATAATGCGACTTTTTGGAGATTCCGGTGACGGAATCCGGTGGAAGAAATGAGGTTAAATCTTGATTTTTATCAGTTAAAATGGTTTTTTAACTGCATATTTGGATTCAGCACCCTGGAAAACCCCTGAGAGCCATTGATTGTGCAGAAACTAGCTATCAAACTTGGGATTCCAATGAATTGCTGCCAGATTTTAACCGGAAAAATCCGCCAGAAAAACTTTCAAAAAATCGCGTTATAGACTACTGCTTTTCTTAAATATTATAACCTTCATAATCATATAATTGAAAATCTCTCATACAGAATGGACAGGACGCTATCACATCACATTCACGCGTTTGCTTTAGAGGTACCAACTACCCAGTTCCGCTTATAGAATCTTCAACTACCTACCTTGTAAATGAAAATATAGGTCTTGGCTTAGAAATGGCATACAGTACATGGAAGATGGCTGAGCTAGCGGATTTATGCTCTTTTTTCTCTGAGCAGAGCTAAAATAAAGGTCTTGGCTTAGAAATGGCACATGCCCAAGACAGGGAAGATGATTGAGCTTTATGATCTTCTATCCTCTGAGCAGAGATGAACTTCGCGTCCAATATTCTGATGGGGAGGTACGAAGTAGGGCGCTTGCTGGGGCAAGGCTCCTTCGCCAAGGTCTACCTCGCCAGAAACCTCGAGACTGGGCAGAGCGTCGCCATTAAAGCCACGGACATAGAAAAGATCCTCAAGGGCGGGATGATTGAGCAAATTAAACGGGAAATCTCGATTATGAGATTGGTGCAGCACCCCAACATCGTTCGGCTCTACGAAGTCATGGCGAGCAAGACCAAGATTTACTTCGTCATGGAGTACGTTAGAGGCGGCGAGCTCTTCAATCGGGTTGTGAAAAAGGGCAGATTGAAGGAGCAGGAGGCGAGGAAGTATTTTCAACAGCTGATAAGCGCGGTGGATTTCTGCCACAGTCGAGGCGTGTACCACCGAGACCTGAAGCCGGAGAATTTGTTATTAGACGAAAACGGGGACCTGAAGGTCGCAGACTTCGGCCTCAGCGCTCTCCCGGCGCAATTCAGGCAGGACGGCCTTCTCCACACGGCATGCGGCACGCCGGCGTACATCGCACCGGAGGTCGTTTCCACGAAAGGCTACAATGGTGTCAAGGCCGACATCTGGTCTTGCGGCGTCATACTGTTCGTTCTCATGGCGGGCTACCTGCCGTTCCAAGGCGCGAATCTGATGGCCATGTATAAGAAGATCTGCAAGGGGGATTTCAAGTGCCCGCCTTGGTTTTCTTCCGATGCTCGGCGGCTCATCTTTTTGTTACTCGACCCTGATCCCCGGACGAGGATCACCGTCCCGCTGCTGATGGGAATCCCCTGGTTCTGCCGGGGTTTCAAGCGCCCACAAGCCAAGATCGATGTCGATATCGGCGTTCTGGACGATGTGGAGTCGGCGTTCTTCACCGCCAAGCCGGCGTGTCTGAACGCCTTCCACATAATCTCCCTCTCGCCCGGCTTCAATCTGTCGGGACTGTTCAAGGACAAGCACGTAAAGCAGGAGCCGTCAAGATTCATGTCGATTCAATCAGCGGCGAGCATAATGTCGAAGCTGGAGGAGATAGCCAAAGTGCTGAAATTCAGCATCAAGAAGTCCAAGAACTGCAAGATGGAGTTGCAGGACTCGAAGAAGGGGCGGAAGGGGCATTTGTGTATTGATGCCGAGATCTTCGAAGTCACGCCCTCGCTCTTCATGGTGGAGCTTGGGAAGATCAGGGGGGATTCGCTCGAGTACAGTAATTTCTGCAGCGAGACCCTAAGGCCAGGTCTCAAGGATATTGTGTGGGCATGGGACGGCGACAGCCAACCTAATGAATCGTAGGTATTTACTCTGTGTACATCGTGACGTGATTATTCACCAAATAGTTGTTTCCTTTTAATTCATACGAAAAAGGACTGGCGTGGCCTCATGTATAAAAGTTTCTATAGATATTTTAATGGAAATAGGGTTGATTTCTCATTTCTATGGTATGGTCTCATTAATGTCAGAATAGTAAGGAGGTTGACAAATATTTATTGTGTTATTGATCCATTATCCATTGTGTTATTGTTTCATTAATATTCATGATGGTATGTTTCATTAATATGATAGTAAAGAAAGTAACAAATATTTACTGTATTATTGATTCATTATTTATTATATTATTACTTCATGCGGCCAATGAAAATGGTGGCGGGCAAACCCCACTCTATATCACAACCCGCACGAACCCACCCAAAGAATTCAAAGGGAAAGCGTCAGGGTAGATAGAGAGAGCTTCAGCCTTAGCGTTGGCGCTTGGTTATTTAGCGTAGAAATAAGAGCAAGGTCACGAAGGTCTTTTATAACTAAAAATGACCCTACACAGGGCTAAAAATAAGATAAGCACCTCAAGGCTTGCGTAGAGGTCACAAGACCTAGTCTTATGGAGGAAAAGCAGTCAGCGCTAGAACAAAATGGGCTAAAGGCTAAATTTTGGACGATTTGGTAGCTGTTTTGTTTTGAAATTAAAAAGGGTCGCGAAGGCCTTTGGGTCTATGGAAAAGTGCTTAGGCATAAATGGCTAGGTAAGGCAACATTTTTTAATAAATCTTTTAGGTTTTGGTAGAACGAGCCAGCAATGACAATTTAGTGGCAGTCTGGGTAGTTAGGCCAAAGATAATTGTTGCTAAATTTAGAAAAACTACAGGTAAAACTTGGTAAAAGACCAGAACAAGAATTGCAAAAATAAGCAAAAAAAAAAACTCTAAGTTTGAGTTTCAAACAATCGAATTAGGTTCTGAAACTTGAAGAGTACATCAAGAAGAGTCAATTGAATAGGGAAAAGGAAAAATTAAAGGTGCATGCATAGATCCAATGCAAGATTAACTAAAACCTCATGCCAAAAATATCAAGCCAAAATTCTTTATAAGCAAGCTTGAGCAAGCAGGTTGGGAATATGAGTTATATGAGCGAGTTGAGGTGACATTGTTGGTGTTCTTGGTGAATTGATGATGGTATTGGTGATTGAGGGGGGAATTTATTTTATTTTGAAGACATAATTGACATTCATGGCTCTAGTATGAAAATGGATGAAAGATGAACCAGTAAGTGTCAAGCAAGTTGTAGCTTGCAAATAAGGGGTTGGAGCTCCTTCATGTAAGTGTTGGTAAATATTTGGAGTTGTAGCTCCTTTGGTAAAGACTTATTATCATGATTCTTGATAATCTTGCGTAAAAAAGTCCAAAATCTCTTTGAACATGCAAATATTTTTTTAATTATAAAATCGATCATTATAATATACTGTTGATGTTTTTAATAATCAATATACTTAATGTAACTAAAAGTTACATGTGCGGATATATATTTACATCCCAATATAGTTGGGGATTATACGCTCTAATGTAATGTAGGTAAGGAATAGTAGGTGTTAATATAGGGTTGTGTAATTTGGTGGATTTGTCATATTATTAAGCTTACTATATGGATTTTTCATTAGAATTAGGTTTATGTTCATTATTGTTTTTATGTATTTAATTCAAAATGATTAGAGACTTTTTCGCTAGGCATGGTTTCTTTAAGTTTTACTTGCATTGTTTTAATTATTAATTATTAATTTTATGGTTATGGTTGTTAATATTATGCATTTTGATCTTAGTGAAGGTGGTTATTTTATTAGCACTTATATGTTTCAATGAGTTGTTGTTACCATTGATTGTAGCTAGATTAGTTGATCTCTTGATAGTGGTTTATTGTATGGATGACTAAGTCACATTATTAGCTTTGAAGGTTTGCTTTTGTTTTCATTTTATTTGAGTATGATTTTGATGATTCTGGTGCCCAGTGTGGTGGTTTTTGGTTGTAGTGATTGTGAAGGAAGTGGTTTTGTTATCTCTTTTGAGTTCATATTTGTTTACATTCTTATGGGTTGTATATGAAGTGGTTAGGAGCATTATTTTCATATATGGCATGGAAATAGGCATTAGGAAAATTTTGAGGTCTAAAATGGGCTTCCTAAGAAATAAGTGCCATGGATTTTTAAAGAAACATAAAGGAAATTACTTCTTTTTTTTTTGTATTTTTGGCTTATGTCCTTATAGGATTGCTCGAATGTCAGGTGTAGACACTCATTAGATACAAAATTAAATTCCATATCCAATGAGTACCCACTTTGCATACTTTTGAGTAGACCCACATCGAAAAAAGATAAAAATATATGAAAAAATTGTGCTCAACATATTTTTTTTATAATGTGGATCTACTTAGAAGTATGCAAAGTGATTATTCATTGGGGGTGGAATTTAATTTAGTATCTAATGGGTTTATACACTTGAAATTTAAGTAAACATATAAGAAGATAAGAAAGGAAGCCCCTAGAGGGGCTAAGTTTACACATTCAATAAGAAATGAACTAAATGTGATTGAGAGCATCAGATCTCCCAATCCATTCAATCCCTAACTAGCAAGAAAAAAGGAAAAAAATAACCTTTAATGAAAACCTCCTTTGAGGCACTTGAGGCAACCTTTCTAGCTAAAAACCTCTATGAGGTAGTTAGTAACTTTGGAAAGAAAAAAGAGAAAAAATAAGAGCTCCATGCGAAAACCTCTTCCAAGGCTCTTGAAGCAACCTCATTAGCTGAAAACCTCGATAAGGCAACCAATAAGCCCCAAAAAAAAGGGAAAAAAAACGAAGAAAAGAACAAAAGAGAAAAGAGAAAAAAAATGAGAATAATTTTTTTGTCTCACATTGATATATGTGCATGTACCATAAGGACACAACAAATCAGGTCAAATGGAAAAACCTAGATCATAGTCCAAGTTATCAATACAATCACTCCAAAAGGGCCTAGATGACATCCGTACACCATCTTACACTTACCTTCACCACCACAACATCATCATCACATGCCATCTCCTTTCCATGTGTTTTGTACAACATCCCTGAACTGCTACAGGAAACTCTCCTATCGTTACAAGAAAGAACAGTTTGAAGAAAAAACTATAGATCAAAGAAATTTTCAACATCTTGTCTAAGAAAGGGAACCAAGGGAATCCTAAAAACTAGTATTTCCATCACATGCACTACAATTTGGTTTCTACCATACTATTCACTTCCTTGAACCCTATAGTAGCCCACTTCCTCTAATTTTTTCATCACAATCACACCAAAAAACCTCTCCATCACTGTCACCTCCATTTCCGTGACTTATCAATCCACCCTGCCACTTCAGAAGGATTTTCTCATGGAGCATGAGGGGCATCTATGTTTTCTACGAGAGATTACCTAGGGCCTATAGTAGATTGCAAAGGCCATACAGGCCCAGGTTTCATATCAACAATTTTTTTTGAAGAAGACTACACCATTCAACAACTCAACGACTTCAAGAATTCACTCCAATTTCAATAAAAGACTCCCAAGGAGCTACTGGATCCTTGGTAGGCTACTACAGGATTAATTTTCCACTACACATAGCATTTTGAAGGCACCTATAAATTGACAAAAAATAGCCTCCAGCACCCTGAAAGATAATTGTAAGTTATGAAACCTCTAACACTCATTCTTTGAATTCATTCGTGCATGGGGAAAAACATATTTCATGTAAAAGGAGTGGTTTAAAGAGCCTAGCCTAACTAGCATCAACTTTGACCAAATTAGCCGTTAAAACTCACCTTTATCTAAAAATATCTTCCCACGTGTGGCTAGAAAGTAAGAAAAACCATTGATATTTCAAAAAGGTGGTCATTGTCATTCATGATGGGAAGTTGATGTGGAGCGTATGAGAAAGTATCATATGGGAGGTTATGTGTAAAACACAACATGATGGAGAAACCTCAGGCTTTTGAATTCTACATTCACAACCTTGTGGGTTCCAACATGCCCATATGGGATCCAAACCCATACCTAGGGGATGCACAACTATTAGCACTAGCATCCTAGTTGAGGGATAAGGAAAGGGAAAAGGAAATGAAGAAAACATTAGATGGGGAACTAAAAGAACCATTGTGAATTAGAATTGAGCATCCAAACCCCTCCATACTCACCAAACCTCATTCCATCATTGTAGAGGACCTTGAGATAGTGGATCTTACACGTCATTTTGTCACCATTAGGAAAATGATCGCAAATCCAAAACTATCGCTATCCGATAAACCTTTTTGATACTCTGCTACAATGCCAAAAGAAAAATCTTTATGAGAATAACAAGAATCCTAGATTACATTATCAAAAAACCATAATTTCAAGTAGTGTCGCACTTTCCCTATGAATAAACAACGACATCGCAAGTTCAATCATTGTCACCTGTGTAAAGTGTTGCATTGTTCTACACTAAAAATTGTGAGAAAATTTCTACATGGGCAAAACTAAAAAGTAAATTCTAAAAGCCTTGTTGAGGAACCTTATCCCAACAACACATACTTGATCTGCTACCTATTTCTACATCATCCCATGATTGATGGATCCAATCCCACTCATTATGGAACATATTTCCCATTTTTGTGGATCCATTCCCATAGAAAATGGATCTCCAACCTCTTCTCATCTCCTATAGATACAATGTAGATCAAAGGAGAGGGAGTTGGCTTTTGAAATGCCCTTATGATGTCCAATTGAGATTGAAGGATTTTTGTGCAAAGGAGGATTGGAGATATTTGGAGTGGACGCTTACGACATCAACACACTTGTTTGTAATCTTCATGCTCTTCCATTAATACAAATACTCGTTTCTTTCCCATATGCATATGTTAAAATGTTTATTTTAAAGCTCTTTGATCTCTTACATGATTTATGATTGAATCTTTGAAATATTTTATGCTTTTATCTCTTGTTTGGCTTTATCTTTGCAAGTCTCCTCTTGGAGAATCAAGGGAGAAAGGTGAAAGCTACAAGGAGCTACAAGGATCATCATCAAGAATTTAATAATAAGGTATGAGTTTTAAATCCTCTTTAAATTTGTGTTTTGGTCATAAATTAGGGAATGTTTTCAAGTCTTTGCCTGTTTGTCTCTAGGCTTGGTTTCTGCGCCTAAGGAGATTTGTCCTATCCACAAGACGAGATTTTTCCGTAAAATAATGGAAATTTGGAAAAAGAGACAAGTGGAAGTCGTCCTCCATTTTGAATAAACTTCCAGACTATTGGGGGATGAGAGCTCATAGGCTTGTTCAAGAAGATGACAAGGATTTCCGTATAGCATGAAGATCAGAGAATACCATTCTCCTAATCATTTTTAGACAACACTAGAAAGAACTCCCTTATACAAAAGGATCATCAAAAGACTTGGAGTTTAGTGGATAAGGCTCAAGTTTAATCCACCCTTAATGTTAGGGCTCCAAGTAAACCAAGATAAGGAAGAATAATCTAGGGAATGGAAGTCTATAGATGAAAATGCAAGATTCCACCCAGTAGGGGTAACCACAACTAGCTCATCGTGGTTTGTCAAGTAGGTCATCAAGGAGATGAATGAAAAAGTGCAAAGAAGTGAAGAAATGTGAGTATCTCAAGGGCGAACAACAGTTCCAATAGGGAGGTATGATGGGTCTCTAAAATAGGTAATTACAAGGCTCGTTAGTCTACAGTTCCTGAGCACATAAAAAATACTTTGAGGTCACCTTTTACAATTAATGATACATTTTCTAGCTTAATGGGTTATTAGAAGCATCAATGAGGATTTTCATATTTTGAGTGCCTTAACATGTTTATTGTGTAATATTTGAAGAGATATTGCACATTCTTGAGACTTGTTCACTACTATAGGTGTTCACTACTATAAGAGAGCCTCAACTTAACTGGTTGAGGTCATTTAATGCCCCTTCATAATGTTGTAAGGTGGACTAGGATAAAGATCCCCTTTTCTAAGAATTTTTAGAGGGAAATGCATTTCTCCTTTCAAGAAGGATGCTCCCACACTTTCTGGCGGCTTGTTGACACAAGGCTCGTTCACCAAGGTCTACATCATCAAAAACCTCGAGATTGGCCAGCAGTGATGGAATTTGATGGGCATTTTTCCCATCATGGACCATTTTGACCTTATTTAACGTTTACAAATTTTCAACGCCTATTTTTCTTGATGGGTTTGGAACATTGAAAAATGTATTTTTGACTTTAATATTTTTTTGAAAATGTTATTAGTGGCTATTCTGCAAGTACTTTTCCTACTTGATGAAATTCTAGCCTCCGGGGTTGTTGGCAGATTGGCATCCACCATCCAGGTTGTTGGAAACTTGGCATCTCAGTCCATCATATAAATGAGGAACATGGTTACTGCATTGCCCTCACAAAGTAAAATATTATTCTAAGTATGATTGCCACGTGTCGCTGTAATGTAACTACTCCTATATCAATTTTTTTTTTATTAAACGAGGAAACTAGTCATGTGGATTAATGAGCTTGTTTCTTTGCAGGTTTATGGCTCAGATCCACACAATTGCCTTGATCTCATTGCTAGGATTCCTATGGATGTTTGCTCCAACTTATGGATATGGTGGTTGGCAATCCGCACACACCATGTTCTATGGTGGCGCTGATGCTTTCGAAACTATGGTTGAGTTTGTGCTTGATTGAAAAGCAAATATTATGTAATATGCACTTAATACAACTTAAATGTTAATGTTAATGCAACTTAGTGGTACAACATTGTATTAGTTGAAGTAGTGGTAGAGTAGTGTATTTGCTGAACTAGATCCTAAACTCTCTTGAAATGGCGTAGAATTCCCAAAACCTTAGTTGTGAGTGTGGATGTCAATGATTGGCTAAGTGCTTTTACATCTTGTATTGTATCATGAAAATAAAATGATAATTGCCAAAACCTTAGTTGTGAGTGTGGGTGTCAATGGTTGGTTAAATGCTTTTACATCTTCTATTATCATGAGAATAAAATGATATTTAATTATTAGGATGGAAAAACAATATACTAATCATTAACTTAGCTCATGATGCTTAATATTTAAGATAGAATGTACTATACTTAGTATACTTCAAACATATAAAAGTATCAATCCACACTCCCAAAAAAAGTTTTCATTTGTGAATTAATTTATTTCTAACTTTTGACATTTGTTTTGATTATGATTGTTTGTTTTCATATTGCTAATGTGTTCTTTTTCCAGGAGGGGCGTTTGGATACTGTAATATTTATAGCCAAGGTTATGGAACCAACCCTGCTGCTTTGAGCACTGCGCTTTTCAACATCAGACTTAGTTGCAGAGAATGCTACGAAATGAAATGTATCGACGATCCTCAATGGTGTTTGCCATGAACTGTCATGGTCACGACCACCAACTTCTGTGTGCCAAACTCTGTTCTCGCCAATAACAACGGTGGATGGTGCAACCCACCACTCTAGCACTTCGACATGGCAGAGCCTGCTTATCAGAAGATCACCAAGTATATGAGTGGGATAGTCCCCATCCTCTATAGGAGGTAATTCATTGCCCCTTGGTCGTTTGCATAACCTAATTTAATTCAAATTGGTCTACCTACAAGTTGCAACCTTATTTACTCTTATGGCAATTAATTATAAGACACTATGACTACAATGCAGGGTCCCAGGGTCCCCTACTTGAAAAGGGGAGTAATATGGTTTACAATCAATGACCATTCATATTTCAACTTAGTGCTCATCAACAACGTTGGAGGAGTAGGGGACGTCCATGGCATTTGGATAAAAGGATCCAGGACTGGATCGCAACCAATGTCACACAATTGGGGACAGAATTGGCAAAGCAACTTCTACCTCAACAACAAGAGCCTTTCCTTTAAGGTCACCACCAATGATGGCAAGAAAACTATTTCGTATAATGTTTCTCCTCCTAACTGGAAATTTGGCAATACCTTCGAAGGAAGTCAATTCTAACAGTCAAATATTCAGACAGCTTAACGATAGAAGCTTTCTTTAGTCTTTATTTCTCTAAGCAAGGTGATAATAACATGATGTTAGGAGGAAAACATAACATAATCTTATAATATGATGTTAGGAGATCCACAATGTCAATTTATTATAAGTTTAGTTTTTCAATTTTTAAAAGGTTCAAATATTATGCATTAAATCTTATTAATATTAGTGTATATGTCATTCAATCTTATTAATATTAGTGTATATGTCATGATCAAAAGCAATGCTAAAATATAGATGGTAAATGTTTATTTTATCTTTAAATTCAATAGAGTATATTAGATTATGTAAACCATAACATAAACCATATTAATTAATCTACTTTTGAGTTTATATTGATAACATTCAATAGTTTTGTGTTAGTCATCTTATATGTCCCATAAGATCTCTTTAGTCATATGTCATATATACAAATGCAATGGCATGTGAGGGTCAAGGACATTTGGTTTCAGGTTCCAAATATTTTATCATGGGTGTTCTATGCAATTTCAAACCATGATTCAAGATGTAATAAGTCATTTGTGTGTTATGCTAATTTTGTTTTTTGTGAAATTTTTTAACATAATTATGTTATTGAAAGGTAATTTTTTAATTAAAATTTTATTGGTGAAGGGTTAATTTATTATGAGAACATCAATATTGAAGGGAAAAATTTTAAACTTAAAGTTTCTTGATAGTGAGTCTAAAGAGCCAAAATGTCTAAAAAAAATTGTAAGACAGGTAAAGAGAAATCCAAATTCCAACTCGACAACATCACCATTAAAACCACAGACATAGAAAAAATTCTCAAGACAGAAAAGATTCTCAAGGGCGAGATGATTGAGCAAATTAAATGGGAAATCTCGATTATGAGATTGGTCCAGCATCCCAATATAGTAAGATTTACTTCGTGATGGAGTATGTTGAAGGTGGCGAGCTCTTCAACGGGGTTGTGAAACTGGGTAGATTGAAGGAGGGGCCGAAGGGGCATTTGTGTATTGATGTTGAGATTTTCAAAGTCCCGCCCTCACTCTTCATGGTGGAGGTTGGGAGGACCAGGGGGGATATGCTCAAGTACAGTAATTTCTACAGCGAGAGCCTAAGGCTAGGTCTCAACGATATTGTGTGGCCATGGGACAACGATAATCAATCTAATGAATCGTAGATATTACTGTGTTGGTGTAATATATATATATAATTATAATATAATTATATATAATTATATTGAAGATAATAGATGCCTTCAAAAGTTCACAATATATGAGCCCCATCAGAAATGCCAAACCACATGCCCGTTGAGAGTTGACAATGTCAAATGGCATGTAAAAGGAAATATACAGTCCATAGTCCATATGCATATTCAAATTTGAAACAAGCATGTTCAAATACATGCCAGAAACAACAAAACAAAAGATGCCCTCAGAACATAATCCCTCCATCAAACTGTCTGTACAGTGTAAATAAGCAACATTTCATCGCCAACAGATCATAAAGAGTAGATAAAAAAGTTAAATGACAAGCACACTGTCAAATTTTTTGCAAAAATAAAAGGAGGGTGGAGGAAACTTAGCGAGGGAAGGGGAAGTCCTCAACATCAATGTATTTCTAGTCTAGGGAAATAGTTAAGTGCATTTTTCATTGGAACCAATTAAGCCCCTCTTTGATAATTCATTTGCATCCATATTTTGTTCCCTGTCAACATGCCTGATAGTGGAATTTGTGAGTTCCATCCATAACAATTCTATCCTCGTCAACCATCCAAGTACTAAAGGATTTGTGATTTTTGCTAATCCCATAATACGATTGATTATAAGTTTTGAATCTCCATGGATGTGAATGAGAGGAATATCTAGTAAATTTGTGAACCATAGAAGGCCCCATAAAGCCATTACCTCAACTTTAGTTTTAGTGCCCCTTCCTCCTTGCCAGAAAGCTCTGAAAATCAGTTCCTTCGAGATGGCAAGCCAAAAACCACAACCACATTTTTGTTGTTGTGCGGTGCCATCAAAAAATCCCATAAGGTATATCAACTGAACTTTAGACTTCTTGTGTCTAGGGACCTTGTAGCAAATGTCATTTGTGGAATATAGAGTGTAGCAGATGATAATATTTTCAATAAATTGGTAGAAATTCCCAGTGCAATTCTGAAAGATGTAGTTGTTTCTCCATTTCCAAATTTCTGAAAAAAATAGGTGGAATGATTCGCCAGTCAGCCTTTTGAGATCTCCACCATTATAGACAGTCCTCAATGTAAACATGTTGGTTATATGGAAAGCCAAAGTGAGAAGAGAGTCCTTTCCAGACCTGAGTAGTGAGAGGACAAGTGAGAAAGATATGGTTATTGTTTTCAGATTCCTCTTTACAAATAGGACATATGCCAGGTCCAAGCAATTGCCTCTTTTGCAAATATTCCCATGTTAGATTTTTGTTATGGAAAACCAGCCAGGTAAAGAGTATAATTTTGATGGGGATTTTGGATTTCTAAAAAACAAATAAAATGTGTTTCTCAGTCATATTTGAATCCATGGAACAGAGAGAGAGGTATATATCTGCCACATTAATGTTTTCTTTCTTCATCTTCCTTGACCAAATTAACTTGTCATGACTTCCAGCTCGGCAAATCCCATGTTGTTTCATCCCATCAACTATGCGCTCCCATTCCAGGTCCCAATGACCAGATAAAACTAGTTCATGAGCGCACTTCCAAATAGGATAAGGGACCCTCCAAGTAGAAATGGCTTTACTCCAGAAGAAAATGCCTCTTCTATTAAGGGCATCTATAAGCTATTACAGGATATTGTCCACTTCACCATAACCTAGGATATGATTAGAGCCAATGAGAATGTTGTGGCCTGAGCCAATAGTCCAAACCAAATGTTATAGAAAGATCTTGGTGACCTTTTGGAAACTGAGCTAGATCGCGGATCCTTTTGTGGCTCCAATGGATCCTTTTCAGAACCAGTATGTAAAATCATAATTCTTTAAGTATTTTTGTCTGATGACTAGACTCCAGCGTCTAGTACTAAAGATACCTCTCCAAAGAGACTTGATTAGTAATTCCTGTCCAAAACGACGAAGATCTAGAATTCCCCATCCCCTCATGACCTTTAGCAGAGTGATCTTGGATATTTTAGTTAGGTGAAATTTCTTTTGCACATGACTTCCCTCGAAACAAAATTAGCAATAACCCGATTGAGTGAGAGGATGATAGCAACAGGAATGTGGAAAAGATGGGCCCAATATACCCCTAGTTGGTTTAGAACAGCTTGGGAAAGGATAACACACCTGCCCAGGGATAGATTCCTATATTCCCACCCAGAGATTTTCTTAAAAAATCTATCAACTAGCCAGAGCCAATCGACATTCCTATAATTACATGGTTTAATATGGTATCCCAAATATTTCATAACTAGACTCATCAACTTGGCATCAATACCAAACAGGTTTTTTATGTATACAATGGTATTCAAATCACAATCTCCATGATACAAAATAGATTTTTGTGCATTCACATAAAGACCAGAAGCATTGGCAAATTTTATGAATATGTGAAAAAGGCTTAACCAAGAAAGACGATGCAACATACCCATAATCAGCACATTGTCGACAAAGAAGCCATGTGATATGTTGATGTTATAGCCTATCTTGAGCGCCTGAAATTGATCTCGTTCAACAGCATGAGAGATGTGCAAGCTTAGGCCATCCATAGCTAGAATAAATAACAACGGTGAAGACGAACAACCTTATCTCAATCCCCGCCCAACCCGGAAGAACTGTGAAAGGTATTAGTTAATGATCACAAAATAATCCACATTGATGACACACGCCCTAATCCACACATTTTGAATGTAAGACAATTTTGTAAAGGACACAGCTTGAGGTAGCCCCAGTCCAGACTGTTTCCTTTTAATTTATACGAAAGCCAAAGGCCTGGCTTGGCCTCCTGTATGAATGGTTCTATAAATATTTTAATGGAAGTAGTGTTGTATGAAGGGTTATATAAATATTTTAATGGAAGTAGTGTTAATTTCTCATTTCTTGTTAGTTTCATTAATGGTGGGTACGGACGACAGGGGTCTGACTGCGGAAGAGGGGAAACTCCTATTTTAGACCCCATAGAAAAGTAAATGCTGCCTGACATGCAAGGCAGATAGCTTTAGCCTTCTCTCTCCATGCTGCTATCTCGATTCGTGTGCTAAAGCTATTTGCCTTGCATGTCAGGCAGCATTTACTTTTCTATGGGCTCTGAAATAGGAATTGCCCAAAAAAGGCAGTGATAGTAGTCATATCCGAGTGACGGTGGTTGACGTAACTTAAACGTACGAAGCGGGTTGAGCTTTATTCTGGTGTAAGATATGAGAACTGATGTTTAACCCAAATTTCTTACCAAAGATAGGTATACATAAATAGGTGGATGTGGAAATTTAAAAGCGATGTTCAGTATAAATAAACTTAAATTTGGAAATTTTAAAATTGATGTTTACTTTTATTTTCTAATTAAAATAATTATAAATCAGTGTACTTAAATTTAGAAATTTGGAAATTGATGTTTACTTTTATTTTCTAATTAAAATAATTATAAATCAGTGTATGCTCGGTCGCAAAAAATAAGAAGTTTAACTAAAATCAAATCAATACCACGATATTTCAAAAAACTTTGAGGTAGAATTTATATTAGAAATTATAAAAGCTATTATTATTATTTTTTAAATTTATTGGTTTTATAAAGATATGGGATGTTTTTAAGGATTATTTAGTCTCCTAGTTGACAAAATAATAAAGTTTAAGTAAGAATAACTAATTATGTTTATATAAGAAATAAATTATTAGATAAAATTTTAAAAAGGTAAGAAGAATGTTTGATTTGCTTAAAATTATTTATATTTTGGTTATTTTTTAAAATAAATCTAAAATAAATCATTTGGTATTGTAATAAACATTTTAAAATTATGATTTAATATAGGTGTATATCAGACATCTATAATAATAAATAAATAGATAAAGTTTAATTGAATTATTGGATATTTTCGCCTTTTTGGAAGTATATTTTTGGATCAATTTTGTTTTATATATAGTAAGGAGTTGTTATCAAAATAACATAAAAGATATTTTCTTATTCCATTGGAAATAT
>APFE031609738.1:48000-62147 GCA_000404065.3 Pinus taeda
TACTTATATATATATATATATGATGATGATGATGATGATAATGATGATGATGGTGGTGGTTAACATCCACTGAGACCAAACTTTGGTCTATCAGACCTCAAGAAACGAATTATTTAGTTTGATTTAAGATTTTATTCCTATGCTCAAAAAGCTTGGAGAGAAGCCTCCCGAGGTCACTGTAATTTTGACAACGTAAAAGGCTAGGAATGTCAGTATTGCAACAAAGATTTTGAAACTGAGATCTAATGTGGTTGTAAGCGGGGGCACTCTAAGAGGAAGTGATTTTCATCCTAGATGTTTGTATTCTCACAGAGATGGCAGAACCTTTCCATCCATGGTGTTTTAGGAACTGCCCAACTAGAGGAAGTGATTTTCATCCTAGATGTTCGTATTCTCACAGAGATGGCAGAACCTTTCCATCCATGGTGTTTTAGGAACTACCCAACTACCCGTTTCACTATGGAGCTCATGAGAGTTCATTCTAATCTTGGCTATATTAATTTTCTTCTTTGAGCTAGTTAAAACAGAGAGATACTTTTGATCTTCTAGGGTGGGGTTGATGACCTCCTTATAATAACTTAATTTTCTTTTCGCTGCTAAATCTTTCTCACACCACATTTTTCTTTGAACTTAGAAGTAACAATATTTTTAATGTTATTAATGTTTTGCAATGCAACATTCTAGTCGATCTCCCAATGGTTTAACTAGGCCCCGGTGTCTTTATACCAACCTCGTTTGAGCCTTAGGTGGGTTTAGTTGGAATTTAAAGCTAGCTTAGGAAGCTTGGGAAGATTATTTAAATTTATATATTTAAATAAATGCATATAAATTTAACCAAATGCATAAATTTAAGGGAAAAAATAAAATGAAAAAGTTAATATTAAGTGCCTTAGAAAATAAATTTGATAATTGAAATGCTAAGTTTTATCTTTACTCAAAAATGGAAGTGTTTCTTATAAATGAAAATCTTTTGGCAACCTTGTAAAGATAATATACATAAATTATATACATAGTTCTTAGAAATCAAAAACCTTTGACAATTTTATAAAGATATTTGGCTTCAAAAGTGTGTGTTGGTGTATTATACAAATAAAATAAAATAAAAGAAATTACACCACCATGCATAATACTAATAAAATATATATACTAAAGAAATATACACAGACATCATATGGTCTTCTGTGTTGAGTGATATGGTGTTCCTCTTGTGGAAATTGAGTGATAAGGCATTTATCTTGTTTCCACATAATGTTTGGGATGAAACGGGTGTAAAATCAAAATATTATTTGGGAATTCAACCATTTCAATGGGCGTCTAAGTCAAGTAATTTTGTGTAAATTTAAATTTCTCCTTTGCAAAGATCAAACATTAAGTGAACACATGCAAACTCCTTGTTTAACATGATAAAAATTACGCCTCACTCATATTAAACAACACACCAATATCTATCTATATATATATATATATAATTGACATTGAAACAATTTTTTAGTTGTGATGTTTCAATTCTATTTTAAACATTTAAATATATCTCGTATATTATGGATATAAAAACAATTTTGAATGAATTTAAATAAAAAAGAGTTGTTTACATTTACCTTCTTTATATTATTTAGATAAAGTTGATTTTAGAATATTACAATAATTTACTTTTAATAAATATTGAAATATTCTTTTATTATTAATTTCTCTTAATATTATATGTAAACTCTATGTTAACATAAGAGTTACACATCTTTTTTATATTGACTTGTAAAAAATACATTTTGACAAAAACATTTGAACTATAGCTATAAAATAGTTTAATGATAATATGTCAAATCAATAAAACTTGGTAATGACATTTTAATTATAAAATATTTTAGTGATAACATGTCAAGTCAAATATTCACAACTCATGAGATTTGAGTGAAATTTGGTCATAAATATTGATATTGATATGTGTATTATGATGATACTTGGTGGTATATATTTTATTTTTAAAATAATCTTTTTTAGTACAAATTATTATTGACATCTCCATAAAATTAGTCACTTCATCTATATATGAACAAATAAAAACTAGAAATTTAATTAAAAAATTTCAAAATCTATTTTTAATTTTCAAAGTATAAGTTTAATATTTGATTTTTTCATAATAAACTTTATAAAATCTATTTAAAATTTTCGAAAATTAATGAAAGTCAATTGTTTTTTACACTAAAATTAAAAACAATTTAACCTATTATCAACATGTTTAACAATATAATATACAACATGAATACTACCTACCTGTCTCTTATGCAAAAATAAACATATAAATAAATTGAAAATTAAAATATTTTATTTTTTTAATTATGTAATTAATTAATTTATAATTTGAATATACTTTTGTTTAATGTTAAACAAAACTTTAAATATATTAAACCAGGAAAAAAAAATGAAATTTTCTTCTGGATATGCGGTTTTCCACCGTACAAGCTGTGAAAGATTTTCATTGGAAAAAAATTGTCATTTGGGCTTGATCAAGACGAAACAAAGGACAATTTATTTTGTAATCTCATCTAAGTTTAAACATATGTTCCTTTTCTTTTAGCGTTAATTAATTTGATGATTTGGATGGTTGGTTTAACTTCTTTTTAAGTCAAGCAACATGTCACAAAAACATATGTGAAGTAAAAAGGTAATCCTTTCACCATGAAGGATTTTGATATTTTTTCCTATTGGCCATCTAAGCTATGTGTGTGCCCCTTATCATTTAATGTCATTGAATTCAAATATTTAATTGATTACAATGGCCATTATTTTGTACTTTATTTTGTGAACGTTAAATATTGAAAGTTGAATTAATTAAGTATTTTTTCAAGTAAAAAATAATCGATATTATTTATTGAATGTTTAAATAAATTTGTAAGTTTAATAAATGAAACACATTTATATATCTAAGAGATGTAAGAAAAGTAATTAATGAATTAGATAATTTTGGAGTAAAATAGAGATATATTTCTAAATAATTTTGGATGAAACATTAGCCTTAACATCATCGCAGTTTATTAAAATGTGTTTGTAAGCATTTTATTCTATTTTTAGCTTATGAAATTATTTAAAGAATGATAATTACTCTCACTATGGTTGCATTAAATGATCAATTTTATAAATCTAGTAATGAAACACATTTAAATACAACTAAGGAAAATAATTAATGGATTAGATAACTTTGGAGCAAAATAGAGATAAGCGTATAGATAATTTTGGATGAAACATTAATCCCAATGCCAAAATTTCTTACCACAATTAAGAGTTTATTGAAATGTGTTTGTGCACATTTTATTCCATCTTTAACTTATAGGATTATCTAAATAATGATCATTAGTCTCACTATAGTTGCATAATTGCATTAAATGATTATTTAAAGTTAAATAGAAACTAGAATAGATGTATTATCAATTGAATTTTCAAGGTTTTATAATGAAGAAAGAGATTATTAAAATTATTACAAGTTTATTTTCAAATCAATATTAATATTTGCTTCTAAATTTTTTTATTATATATATTTAATAATTTTTTAAATGAAAATTCACAAATAATATAAATATAAAAGTTTATTATGATGATGATGATGGTTATCGTCCACTGACTTTGGTCTATCGGACCTAAAGAAATAAATTATTTAGTTTGATTTAAGATTTTATTCCTATGCTCAAAAAGCTTGGAGAGAAGCCTCCCAAACTCGCTGCAATTTTGACAACATAAAAGGCTAAGAAGGTCAGTATTGCAGCAAAGATTTTGAAACTGAGATCTAATGTGGTTATACGCGGGGCATTCTAAGAGGAAGCGATTTTCATCCTCACAGAGATGGCAAAACCTTTCCATCCATGGTGTTTTAGGAACTACCGAACAACCCGTTTCACTATGGAGCTCATGAGAGTTGGTTCTAATCTTGGCTATATTAATTTTCTTCTTTGAGCTAGTTAAAACAGAGAGATACTTTTGATCTTCTAGGGTGGGGTTGATGACCTCCTTATAATATTTTAATTTTCTTTTAGCTGCTAAATCTTTCTCAGACCACATTTTTTTCTTTGCAATTAGAAGTAACAATATTTTTAATGTTATTAATGTTTTGCAATGCAACATTCTCATCCATCTCCCAATGGTTTAACCAGGCCTTGGTGTCTTTATACCGACCTTGTTTGAGCCTTAGGTGGTTTTGGCTAGAATTTAAAGCTAGCTTAGGAAGTCTATGGTCTCCTATGTTATTGAGTTTGTGCTTGTACAACAAAAGGCTAGTCATAGCTAGGCTCTCGATAGGGGAAATACCCACTTCTATAAGGAGAATAAGATAGGGTGTGTTGCTTTTAATTTTGAGGTTATACATTATAAAATACTTCTGGATTTGCTCAATTTTTTTCCAGGATTCTCTAGAAATGCTACAACCCCAAACCTCACATCCATATAAGATAACCAGAGTGACTAAAGTTTCAAAAAATTTAATACATATTATTAATATAAATAATATATAACATATTATTTAAAGATAAATATAAAAAATTGAATTTATAATAATATAAATTATTAGTTATAATCAATTATATAAATATCATTAATTAACTATTTTTTTAAGCATAAAAAAATTATGAATATATCTCAGATAATTTAAATTATGAAAAAAATTACAAATTACTTTTTTAATTGGTAAAATTATAAAAAAAATATTCATTAAATTTTAAAAAATTAAAAGTTTTAATAATAAAAATTAATATACCTGTAATATTAATATAATTGCCCTAAAATTATATTTATATTATATCTTTTTATTAATAAAGAAAAACATTTTCCATGTAATATTCACATCAGCCCGCATCCCCTCTAATCTTCTCGGAGATTTGAATTTCTACACCATAGAAAGTTGGTACCAATGGGGATTATAAAAGTAATAAAGTAATTACTTTTGAAGTGAACCCATTATATCTGATTTTATGATCAAGAAAGTCTCTGCTTCGTTGACGATGGAACACGTGGCATGGCATTTCACTTTTTCCTTGGGTTGTTTCTAAGTAACAAATATTAACTTTTTTTGTAAGCAACAAATATTAACTTAGTTATGCACTATTACCAAATATTTCACTCAAAATAATTGTAAATGCTGGTTGAAAATAATTAATAAATATTACGTGATGAAGTCAATTCTAATATATGTCCTCGGGCAAATCCTATTTCCAACTCCACTGCATTATAAATGCAGTCTGACATGCAAGGGGAATAGGGGTTGCCTTGCATTTATATTTCTCTCAAAATTGACTTTGACATGTTAGCAGCAAGGCAACCCCTATTCCCCTTGCATGTCAGACTGCATTTATAATGCAGTGGAGTTTGGAAATAGGATTTGCCTATGTCCCCCATACCCAACGTTCCCAAAAAAGTGCCCATTGTTCCAACGCATTTTTTATTCAACGCATTAACCCACAAATATATATTAACACATTTTGTCTACTGAACTATATATATATATATATTATATATATATATATATATATATATATATTATATATAATTATAACCAAATTTTGTTCTACTATATAATATATATTTCTTCGAAGTCTTTAGATTCTTTACGGGACTAGTCAATTTGCTATAAATACAGGTAGAGTGAGGTTCCAGTTGGGAGCACTTTATAGGGATGGGATGGAATGTTGCTTGATATCATTTTATTTATTTATTTTTAATATTTGTATTTAAATTTTTATGATTCATAATGAATTAAGTAAAGTTTTTTGGTAGAAATTATACAAGAGATTTTTTATTTTTATTTTTTTGGTCGATACATATCGAAATGATGAACTACACTTGTTGGTTTGAAACACGTTGGCCAAAATAAAAATAAAAAAAATTCTCTTATGTGATTTCTACAGTGTTTTCGCATCAAGGCTCTCGTGGAATTTCTGGGCATTTAGGCCTCCTTTTTGGCAACTCCATCTAGTTTTTATTTTCGCCATGTTTCAATACATTTTTTGTATTAAGATCTTCTCTGCCTCTGAGGCACCACAACTGTTTATTTGGCAAAATGCAATGATCTGAACTCTCTATCTATCTGAACTCTTCAAGCTCCTACTGTTTGGTGTTTTTAAACATTACAATTTATATCTGTACCTCATGATCTGGCTTTTACCATGATAGATATGGGTTAATCCTTCATTAAACTTATATATGTAATTGATCATCTCTATATCAATACAATATGATTTTTCTTGTGAAAAAAAGATTTCTACAGTGTTTAATAATTTTTAATTTTAACAAATTGATTTTAATTTTTTATAAAATAAAATTTGGTATATAACCAATTAGAAATTAGAATCTCAAAAAGCCAAACCAGACACCAAATTGGTGTATTAGACCCTTTTGTTTATCAAATAATTAATTTATCAAAACACTTGAGAATGAGATAATTTTTTAGTTATTTTTTAAATAGTTTTTAATTCTAACAAATTCATTTTAAATCTCCATAAAATTTGTTTAATCTCCAAATTGGTGTATGAGACCCTCTTGTTTATGGGACAAGGACCGAATTTGTGTATGAGACCCTTTTGTTTATCAAATAATTAATTTATCAAAACATTTGATATAGAGAATTTTTTAATTTTTTTAAATAGTTTTGAACTCTAATAAATTCATTTAAATCTCCATAAAATTTGTTTAATCTTCAAATTAGTGTATGAGACCTTCTTGGTTATTGGACAAGGGACCCACTTTTGAGGGTCGCTATTTGATTGCTAAGTTTGTGAAGACATACATACTTTACCCCTAGTTTTGAATCTATAATCTCTTGGAAAAAAATACATACTCTTAACCATTAAACACCACTCAAATTATATATGCACAAAAACCTTATTATCATGATTCTCAATCATAATATTATTATTACACAATGAAAATCTTGCATAAAAATGTCCACAATCTTTTTGAACATAGAAATATTTTTTAATGATAAAATCAATCATTGTAATATACCGTTGATGTTTTTAATAATCAATATAGTTAATCTAACTAAAAGATACACGTGCCGAGATATACTTACATCCCAATATAGTTGGGGATTATACTAATGTATGTAATGCGAATAAGTCTATGTTCGGCATATAATGTTTGTTTTATTGGTTTAATTTTAGTGAATTAGGTAGTATTTATAGTATGGTTAATAGTCAATCTATTTTATTTTTTTAAGTGAAGAAGAGAGCTTGTAGAGGGTTCAATTTGGAAAGAGTGAAATTATAAGTTTTTATGTAGTGGGTTAGGTTGGAATAAAATTTAAAATGATGTATTATGTGTTTTGATGGAGTTTGGGTTAATAATTTTTATGTCATGGGTTTCATTGGAAAAAAATTAAAATTGACGTAGTATCTGATTTGATGCGGTGTGCATTAATAAAGTTGATAAGGAATGGTAGGTGTTAATTTAGGGCTGTGTAATTTGGTAGATTTGTCATTATTATGAAGTTTAGTAAATGGATTTCAGATTAGAATTAGGTTAAGGTGGTTATTATTATTATTATTATTATTAATTATTATTATTATAATTATTATTTATTATTTTATTATTATTATTAAGTAAATGGATTTCAGTTAGATTAAGTTATTTTTTATTATTATTATTATTATTATTATTATTATTTAATTTATTTATAATGGTTAGATATTTTTTGTTAGTATGTTTCAAAGTTATGGTTTCTTTATTTTTTATATGTATTGTCTCAATTATCAATTTTATAGTTATGATTGTCAATATGATGCATTTTGAGCTCTTGCCATTAGTTTATTGCATGGATGTTTATATGTATTGTCTCAATTATCAATTTTATGGTTATGATTGTCAATATGATGCATTTTGAGCTCTTGCCATTAGTTTATTGCATGGATGAGTAAGTCACATTATTAGCTTTGAAGGTTTTCTTTTGTTTTCATTTTGTATGGGTATGATTTTGATTATTTTGATGCCTAGTGTGGTGGTTCGTGGTTCCATTAATTGTGAAGGAAGTGGCTTTGTTATCTCTTTTGAGTTCATATTTGTACACATTCCTATGGGTTGTATATGAAATGTTTAGGAGCATTATTTTCTTATATGACATGGAAAAAGACATTAGGAGAATTTTGAGGTCTAAAATGGGCTTCATAAGGAAAATAATACAATAATAGATAAATAATAAAATAAGAGTTATGGATTTAAAAAAAACATAAAGGAAACTACTTTTTAATTATATTTGTGGCTTATCTCCTTATTGGTTTACTCAAATGTCAAGTGTAGACACATATTGGATACACAATTAGATTCCACATCCAATGAATACCAACTTTCATACTTTTGAGTAGACGCGCGCGTGCGCGCCCACACACACGCACACACACATATATATGAAAAAACCGTGTTCAACATGTCTTTTCATGTATTTTAATTTTTTTCCAATGTAGCTCTACTTAGAAGTATGCAGAGTGGATATTCTATTCATTGGAGGTGGAATTTAATTCTGCATACAACATGTTTCTACACTTGAAATTTGAGTAAACCTATAAGGAGATAAGTCGAAAATACAATTGAAAAAATTATTTTTCTTCTTTTCCCTCCAAAATATTCTCCCCTAAGGATGATATTGTCATCTTGAATCTTATTGGTTCTTTTCAAGTCAAATTTGTTAGTGCATTTTTTGTTTTGAGGTCCATTTTTACCTCAAAATTCCCCTAATGACACATTAACAAAAATTTGAAAGAAAAATAAATTAACATGACCTACAATGTAATGTACCAATCGATGAAAACATTGATGTGTTTGATAGTCTATGGAAATAAGGCCTTATTATCAATTGAATTTGAGTGATGACAACCCAACTTGACATTGATTTGATGAAAGCACAGGATGATAGGATACAACAATTTAATTCATTGGATGAGTATAAAATGAAAACCTTGTTACACACTAAGGTAGTCTAGTTGTAGAGAAAATTCTGGCATGAAAAATACATTAAGACCAGAGCCTTCCAAGAGGATGATTGGGCTCTCTCGTATGACTCCAGGTTTGATCATTTCAAGGGAAAAATCATGACCAGATGGCTAGGGCCTTACCTAGTGGAGAAATGTTATGGTAATGACTCTGTCAAAATCAAGACTATAGATGAGGAACAAATACCACTTCTAGTGAATGGATATTGGTTAAAGATTTACAAGAAGCCCCTCTCTAGGGATAAGTTTACACATTCAATAAGAAAGGAAATAAATGTGATTGAGAGCATTAGAGCTCCCAATCCATTCAATACCTAACTAGCAAGAAAAAGGGAAAAAGGAAAAAGGAAAAAAAAACCTTTAGTGAGAACCTCCTTTGAAGCACTTGAGGCAGACACACTAGTTGAAAACCTCTATGAAGTAGTTAGTAAGTTTGGAGAGAAAAAAGAGAAAAAATAAGAGCTCCATGTGAAAACCTCTTCCAAGGCTTATGAACTAGTCCCACTATCTGAAAACCTCCATGAGGCATCCAGTAAGCCCAAAAAAAAGGAAAAAAAGAAGAAAAAAAAGAGACAAGAGAAAAAAAATGTCATGTCCCTTCTCACAAACATTACTCACAGGTTGCAGCTACACATTTTTGGCACAATTTTGACTTAGGAGGAGGATCCCACACTTAGACTTAGGAACTTTGGGGCAAATTTGACTTTATTTAGCAGCTAGTGGGATGTAGGGGCCACCCACATGGGGAATTCGAACTTGGCCATTCGATATGCTTAGAGGGAAATTGAATGGGTGGATGGAGCGGCCCACATGAGGCTGAGGCCCAAGGGAATATAAGGAGGGATCAACTCTCATTTTGGACTATCTTCTACATTTGCAAACAAACACTCACTTGTACACTTTGTTGTTTAGCAAGTTTACTGACTGTTTAGCCATGAATCTCCCACGCAAGAGATTCAACCTCTACTTTGGGGGACCGTCCATGCCTTCCCTAGTGAGGATGTTCTATAGGAGTTCCAAGGAGTCACGAACAACAACAAACTTCAGTCATCAATGCAAAGAGGGAACTGCGTATTCTTGGGCAACCGGAAAACACGTAGGAGGAGTTGGAGGCCAGTAAGGGGATTCATTGCTAGTGGGAGATTTGGGAACTGAGGAGGAAGCATAGTGTAGGCATTTTTGCTAGAGTTTGCAGCTAGCTAGACCAGCATATCAGTCAGTCGTATTTCTGAGCAGAGGGATAATGCAGAGGCCATCCAACAGCAATTCGTGGGGACTTTGGGAGCAGTTGATCTTGGCCAAGAGCCATCCAGGGAGCTAGGAGTTGGATAGCATAGGCAAAACCAGAATCTTGGAGGAGTTTGCAGAGGGATTTGCAGGCAGTTTCCTACAGGTTGAAATTGGTAGCCATAGCTGGGGAGAGGCTCCAAGGAGGTTGAAAATGTGAAATCAAAACCAACTAAATTCCCTTCTAGGTTTTTCTGGGTTTTTTCCAAGTAGTCCGAGCTTAAAAGCACACAATTTTTTGGGCTTTTTTTAGCACTTCCTAGCTGTTCGAAGTTCAGTAGTGCAGTAGTTTACTAGGGCAACGCAATGCAGAGTGGTGCAGTAGCTGGGCAGCCTTCAACTCAACCATTTTCCCACATGGGATTGGTATTGCTTGTTCATTGGGATAAGCACAGGTGCACCATTCTAATATATATTGTATGTAGCCTGTAGATTTTTAATAATATGGCTTAGTAGTTCCTTACTTGTAGCATTTCCATGGATGTTTAATGTGTGTTTCACTTTTATATTCTGCTGCACAATTTATTTGCTTAATATCACTTGCATTCCTACTTAGGAACATTACAAAAAACAAGAGTAATTTTTTGTCTCACATATATATCTATTCATGTATTGTAAGGACACAACAAATTAGGTAAAATGGACCAACCTGCATCACAGTCCAAGTCATCAGCACAATCACTCCAAAGGGGCCTAGATGACATCCGTACACTATCTTCCATTTACCTTCATCACCACAACATCACCATCACATGCCATCTCCTTGCCATGTGTTTTATACTGTAAGGACTCTGGACACCACATATCTTCACAATGGTATGATATTGTCCACTTTGGGCCTAAGCTCTCATGGATTTGCTTTTGGACTTACCCCCAAAAGGCCTCATACCAATGGAGATATTTGTCCATCCTTATATACCCATGATCCTCCCCACTTCTAGTCAATGTGGGACTTTGGTCGTATACCCAACAATCCTCCCCTCGAACAAAGGACCATCGAGCCTCCCCTCAAACGATTATTCATCCATCCACTCTCTACCAACCAGGATTCTCCGCTCCAAGGCGTTGGAAGCACACGCCTTACATGGAGCACCACTTGCCTCGAGAGCTTGCTCTATCCCAGGTCAACTCCTCTTCACCGTGTTGGGACCAGGACACGTCCATGAAGAATTCGGAGCACACCGCCTGTCTAACCGAGCTCATCCACGGATCCCATCGTGATATTATCGGGGCCCACCACCTTCGTTCAGTATTCCGAGGATTCATCCACTTGGCTAACTTTGGGGCATGGCTTTGATACCACTTGAGATATTTGTCCATCCTTATATACCCATGATCCTCCCAACTTCTAGTCAATGTGGGACTTTTGTCGTATACCCAACATATACAACACCACTGAACTGCTACAGGAAACTTCTATACTATTATAGGAAAGACTAGTTTAAAGAAAAAAGCTACAGATGAAAGATTTTTTTGGTATTTGATCTAAGAAAGGAAACCAACTTGGTTTCTTCTCTACTGTTCACTTCCTTCCACCCTGTAGTAACCCACTTCCTCCATTTTTTCATCACATTCACACCAAAAACCCTCTCCATCACCATCACCTCCATTTCCATGACCTATCAGTCCACCTTGCCACTTCAGAAAGATTTTCTCATTGAGCATGAGGCGTATTTGTGCCTGCTACAAGAGATTACATAGTCCTATAGTAGATTGCAGAAGTCATACAGGCCCAGGTTTCAGATCAGTTTTTTTTTGAAGACCACACCATTCAACAACTCAACAACTTCAAGAAATCACTCCCATTTTCATAAAAATGTCTTGAGGAGCTACATGATCCTTTGTAGGCTACTACAGGATTAACTATCCACTACATATAACATTTTGAAGGAACTTGCAAATTGACAAACAACAACCTCCAACACCCTGAAAGATAACTGTAAGGTATGAAACCTCTAACACTCATGCTTTGAATTGATTCAAGCATAGGGGAAAATATATTTCATGTAAAAGGAGTGGCTTAAATATCCTAGCCTAATTAGCAACAACTTTGACCAAACTAGCCGTTAAAACTCACCTTTATTTAAAAAGCTCTTCCCACGTGTGGGGAGAAAGTAAGAAAAACCATTGATATTTCAAAAAGGTGGTCATTGTCATTCATGATGGGTAGTTGAGGTGGAGAATAAGAGAAAGTATCATATAGGAAGTTATGTCTAAAACACAACATGGAGGACAAACCTAAGGTTGTTGAATTCTACATTCATAACTTTGTGGTTGCCAACATGCCCATATGGGATCCAAACCCACACCTAGGGGATGCACAACTATTAGCACTAAAATCCTAGTTGAGAGACGAGGAAAGGCAAAAGGAAGTGAAGAAAACATTAGATGGGGAACTAAAAGAACCATTGTGGATCAAACTTGAGCATCCAAACCCCTCCATACTCACCACACCTCATTCCATCATTGCATAGGGCCCTGAGATAGTGGATGTTACAAGTCATTTTGTCACCATTGGGAACATGATCGCAAATTTGGATCTATCTCTATCTATGAACCTTTTTTATAATCCCCTTCAAAGTCTCAAGAAAAACCAATATGCCAATAACAAGAATCCTATATTACATTATCATAAAGCCTTAATTTCAAGCAGTGTCACACTTTCCCTATGAATAAATTGTGACGTCACAACTTCAATCATTGTCACCTGCGCAAAGTGTTGCACTCTTCACCACTAAAAAGTGTGACAGTATTTCTACACGGGTAAAAATAAAATGTAAATTCTGAAAGCCTTGTTTAGGAATCATATCCCAACGAGATGGACTCGAGCCCCTACCTATTTGGACCTCATCCCATGATTAATAGATCAAATCCCCTTCATAATGGAACCTATTCCCCATTTTTTGGATCTCATCCCATGGAAAATGGATGTCCAACCTTTTCTACTCTCCTATAAATACAATGCAGATCAAAGATTCAAAGAAGAGGTGGATGGATTTCGAAGTACCCTTATGTTTTCCAATTGATATTGAAGGCTTTTTGTGCAAATGAGGATTAGATATCTCTGGAGTGGGTGTTTATGACATCAAGGAGCTTGGTTTTAATCTTCCTTCTCTTTATCATTAATACAAATACTTGTTTCTTTCCCATATGAATACGTTAAATTGTTTATTGTAAGGCTCTGTGATATCTTATATGATTTATGATTGAATCTTTGATATATTTTATGTTTTTATCTCTTGTTTGGCTTTACCTTTGTAGGTCTCTTCTTGGCACATCAAGGGAGAAAGGTTGAAAGCTATAAAGAGTTACGAGGATCATCATGAGGCATTTCAGAATAAAGCACGAGTTTTCAATCCTCTTTACATTTATGTTTTAGTCATAAATTAGTTAACATTTTCAAGTCTTTGTTTGTTTGTATCTAGGATTGGTTTCTGAGCCTAGGGAGATATGTCCTATCCACAGGATGAGATTTTCCATCAAAAAATGGATATTTGGAAAAAGAGACAAGTGGAAGACAATTTCAGACTATTGGGGGAGGAGAGCTCATAGTCTTGTCAAAGAAGATGACAAGACTTTCCCTATAACATGAAGATTGGAGAATACCATTCTCCTAATCGTTTGCAGGAAACACCAACAATAAATCCCTTATACAAAAGGATTATCCAAATACTTGGAGTTTAGTGGATAAGGCTACCCTTAATGTTAGGGCTCCAAGTACACTAAGATTAGGAAGAAGAATCCAGGGAATGGAAGTATATAGAGGAAAATGTAGGATTTCACCTGTTGTAACTTATTTTTACCCTACTTGTTTTCCACTTTTCCTTTTATGTAAAAAAAATAGAAAAGAGAATAAAAAATAGAAAGGAAACAAGAAAGAAAGAAAGAAAAAGGATT
>APFE031609738.1:62157-74784 GCA_000404065.3 Pinus taeda
TTTTGTTAGTATGTTTCAAAGTTATGGTTTCTTTATTTTTTATATGTATTGTCTCAATTATCAATTTTATGGTTATGATTGTCAATATGATGCATTTTGAGCTCTTGCCATTAGTTTATTGCATGGATGAGTAAGTCACATTATTAGCTTTGAAGGTTTTCTTTTGTTTTCATTTTGTATGGGTATGATTTTGATTATTTTGATGCCTAGTGTGGTGGTTCGTGGTTCCATTAATTGTGAAGGAAGTGGCTTTGTTATCTCTTTTGAGTTCATATTTGTACACATTCCTATGGGTTGTATATGAAATGTTTAGGAGCATTATTTTCTTATATGACATGGAAAAAGACATTAGGAGAATTTTGAGGTCTAAAATGGGCTTCATAAGGAAAATAATACAATAATAGATAAATAATAAAATAAGAGTTATGGATTTAAAAAAAACATAAAGGAAACTACTTTTTAATTATATTTGTGGCTTATCTCCTTATTGGTTTACTCAAATGTCAAGTGTAGACACATATTGGATACACAATTAGATTCCACATCCAATGAATACCAACTTTCATACTTTTGAGTAGACGCGCGCGTGCGCGCCCACACACACGCACACACACATATATATGAAAAAACCGTGTTCAACATGTCTTTTCATGTATTTTAATTTTTTTCCAATGTAGCTCTACTTAGAAGTATGCAGAGTGGATATTCTATTCATTGGAGGTGGAATTTAATTCTGCATACAACATGTTTCTACACTTGAAATTTGAGTAAACCTATAAGGAGATAAGTCGAAAATACAATTGAAAAAATTATTTTTCTTCTTTTCCCTCCAAAATATTCTCCCCTAAGGATGATATTGTCATCTTGAATCTTATTGGTTCTTTTCAAGTCAAATTTGTTAGTGCATTTTTTGTTTTGAGGTCCATTTTTACCTCAAAATTCCCCTAATGACACATTAACAAAAATTTGAAAGAAAAATAAATTAACATGACCTACAATGTAATGTACCAATCGATGAAAACATTGATGTGTTTGATAGTCTATGGAAATAAGGCCTTATTATCAATTGAATTTGAGTGATGACAACCCAACTTGACATTGATTTGATGAAAGCACAGGATGATAGGATACAACAATTTAATTCATTGGATGAGTATAAAATGAAAACCTTGTTACACACTAAGGTAGTCTAGTTGTAGAGAAAATTCTGGCATGAAAAATACATTAAGACCAGAGCCTTCCAAGAGGATGATTGGGCTCTCTCGTATGACTCCAGGTTTGATCATTTCAAGGGAAAAATCATGACCAGATGGCTAGGGCCTTACCTAGTGGAGAAATGTTATGGTAATGACTCTGTCAAAATCAAGACTATAGATGAGGAACAAATACCACTTCTAGTGAATGGATATTGGTTAAAGATTTACAAGAAGCCCCTCTCTAGGGATAAGTTTACACATTCAATAAGAAAGGAAATAAATGTGATTGAGAGCATTAGAGCTCCCAATCCATTCAATACCTAACTAGCAAGAAAAAGGGAAAAAGGAAAAAGGAAAAAAAAACCTTTAGTGAGAACCTCCTTTGAAGCACTTGAGGCAGACACACTAGTTGAAAACCTCTATGAAGTAGTTAGTAAGTTTGGAGAGAAAAAAGAGAAAAAATAAGAGCTCCATGTGAAAACCTCTTCCAAGGCTTATGAACTAGTCCCACTATCTGAAAACCTCCATGAGGCATCCAGTAAGCCCAAAAAAAAGGAAAAAAAGAAGAAAAAAAAGAGACAAGAGAAAAAAAATGTCATGTCCCTTCTCACAAACATTACTCACAGGTTGCAGCTACACATTTTTGGCACAATTTTGACTTAGGAGGAGGATCCCACACTTAGACTTAGGAACTTTGGGGCAAATTTGACTTTATTTAGCAGCTAGTGGGATGTAGGGGCCACCCACATGGGGAATTCGAACTTGGCCATTCGATATGCTTAGAGGGAAATTGAATGGGTGGATGGAGCGGCCCACATGAGGCTGAGGCCCAAGGGAATATAAGGAGGGATCAACTCTCATTTTGGACTATCTTCTACATTTGCAAACAAACACTCACTTGTACACTTTGTTGTTTAGCAAGTTTACTGACTGTTTAGCCATGAATCTCCCACGCAAGAGATTCAACCTCTACTTTGGGGGACCGTCCATGCCTTCCCTAGTGAGGATGTTCTATAGGAGTTCCAAGGAGTCACGAACAACAACAAACTTCAGTCATCAATGCAAAGAGGGAACTGCGTATTCTTGGGCAACCGGAAAACACGTAGGAGGAGTTGGAGGCCAGTAAGGGGATTCATTGCTAGTGGGAGATTTGGGAACTGAGGAGGAAGCATAGTGTAGGCATTTTTGCTAGAGTTTGCAGCTAGCTAGACCAGCATATCAGTCAGTCGTATTTCTGAGCAGAGGGATAATGCAGAGGCCATCCAACAGCAATTCGTGGGGACTTTGGGAGCAGTTGATCTTGGCCAAGAGCCATCCAGGGAGCTAGGAGTTGGATAGCATAGGCAAAACCAGAATCTTGGAGGAGTTTGCAGAGGGATTTGCAGGCAGTTTCCTACAGGTTGAAATTGGTAGCCATAGCTGGGGAGAGGCTCCAAGGAGGTTGAAAATGTGAAATCAAAACCAACTAAATTCCCTTCTAGGTTTTTCTGGGTTTTTTCCAAGTAGTCCGAGCTTAAAAGCACACAATTTTTTGGGCTTTTTTTAGCACTTCCTAGCTGTTCGAAGTTCAGTAGTGCAGTAGTTTACTAGGGCAACGCAATGCAGAGTGGTGCAGTAGCTGGGCAGCCTTCAACTCAACCATTTTCCCACATGGGATTGGTATTGCTTGTTCATTGGGATAAGCACAGGTGCACCATTCTAATATATATTGTATGTAGCCTGTAGATTTTTAATAATATGGCTTAGTAGTTCCTTACTTGTAGCATTTCCATGGATGTTTAATGTGTGTTTCACTTTTATATTCTGCTGCACAATTTATTTGCTTAATATCACTTGCATTCCTACTTAGGAACATTACAAAAAACAAGAGTAATTTTTTGTCTCACATATATATCTATTCATGTATTGTAAGGACACAACAAATTAGGTAAAATGGACCAACCTGCATCACAGTCCAAGTCATCAGCACAATCACTCCAAAGGGGCCTAGATGACATCCGTACACTATCTTCCATTTACCTTCATCACCACAACATCACCATCACATGCCATCTCCTTGCCATGTGTTTTATACTGTAAGGACTCTGGACACCACATATCTTCACAATGGTATGATATTGTCCACTTTGGGCCTAAGCTCTCATGGATTTGCTTTTGGACTTACCCCCAAAAGGCCTCATACCAATGGAGATATTTGTCCATCCTTATATACCCATGATCCTCCCCACTTCTAGTCAATGTGGGACTTTGGTCGTATACCCAACAATCCTCCCCTCGAACAAAGGACCATCGAGCCTCCCCTCAAACGATTATTCATCCATCCACTCTCTACCAACCAGGATTCTCCGCTCCAAGGCGTTGGAAGCACACGCCTTACATGGAGCACCACTTGCCTCGAGAGCTTGCTCTATCCCAGGTCAACTCCTCTTCACCGTGTTGGGACCAGGACACGTCCATGAAGAATTCGGAGCACACCGCCTGTCTAACCGAGCTCATCCACGGATCCCATCGTGATATTATCGGGGCCCACCACCTTCGTTCAGTATTCCGAGGATTCATCCACTTGGCTAACTTTGGGGCATGGCTTTGATACCACTTGAGATATTTGTCCATCCTTATATACCCATGATCCTCCCAACTTCTAGTCAATGTGGGACTTTTGTCGTATACCCAACATATACAACACCACTGAACTGCTACAGGAAACTTCTATACTATTATAGGAAAGACTAGTTTAAAGAAAAAAGCTACAGATGAAAGATTTTTTTGGTATTTGATCTAAGAAAGGAAACCAACTTGGTTTCTTCTCTACTGTTCACTTCCTTCCACCCTGTAGTAACCCACTTCCTCCATTTTTTCATCACATTCACACCAAAAACCCTCTCCATCACCATCACCTCCATTTCCATGACCTATCAGTCCACCTTGCCACTTCAGAAAGATTTTCTCATTGAGCATGAGGCGTATTTGTGCCTGCTACAAGAGATTACATAGTCCTATAGTAGATTGCAGAAGTCATACAGGCCCAGGTTTCAGATCAGTTTTTTTTTGAAGACCACACCATTCAACAACTCAACAACTTCAAGAAATCACTCCCATTTTCATAAAAATGTCTTGAGGAGCTACATGATCCTTTGTAGGCTACTACAGGATTAACTATCCACTACATATAACATTTTGAAGGAACTTGCAAATTGACAAACAACAACCTCCAACACCCTGAAAGATAACTGTAAGGTATGAAACCTCTAACACTCATGCTTTGAATTGATTCAAGCATAGGGGAAAATATATTTCATGTAAAAGGAGTGGCTTAAATATCCTAGCCTAATTAGCAACAACTTTGACCAAACTAGCCGTTAAAACTCACCTTTATTTAAAAAGCTCTTCCCACGTGTGGGGAGAAAGTAAGAAAAACCATTGATATTTCAAAAAGGTGGTCATTGTCATTCATGATGGGTAGTTGAGGTGGAGAATAAGAGAAAGTATCATATAGGAAGTTATGTCTAAAACACAACATGGAGGACAAACCTAAGGTTGTTGAATTCTACATTCATAACTTTGTGGTTGCCAACATGCCCATATGGGATCCAAACCCACACCTAGGGGATGCACAACTATTAGCACTAAAATCCTAGTTGAGAGACGAGGAAAGGCAAAAGGAAGTGAAGAAAACATTAGATGGGGAACTAAAAGAACCATTGTGGATCAAACTTGAGCATCCAAACCCCTCCATACTCACCACACCTCATTCCATCATTGCATAGGGCCCTGAGATAGTGGATGTTACAAGTCATTTTGTCACCATTGGGAACATGATCGCAAATTTGGATCTATCTCTATCTATGAACCTTTTTTATAATCCCCTTCAAAGTCTCAAGAAAAACCAATATGCCAATAACAAGAATCCTATATTACATTATCATAAAGCCTTAATTTCAAGCAGTGTCACACTTTCCCTATGAATAAATTGTGACGTCACAACTTCAATCATTGTCACCTGCGCAAAGTGTTGCACTCTTCACCACTAAAAAGTGTGACAGTATTTCTACACGGGTAAAAATAAAATGTAAATTCTGAAAGCCTTGTTTAGGAATCATATCCCAACGAGATGGACTCGAGCCCCTACCTATTTGGACCTCATCCCATGATTAATAGATCAAATCCCCTTCATAATGGAACCTATTCCCCATTTTTTGGATCTCATCCCATGGAAAATGGATGTCCAACCTTTTCTACTCTCCTATAAATACAATGCAGATCAAAGATTCAAAGAAGAGGTGGATGGATTTCGAAGTACCCTTATGTTTTCCAATTGATATTGAAGGCTTTTTGTGCAAATGAGGATTAGATATCTCTGGAGTGGGTGTTTATGACATCAAGGAGCTTGGTTTTAATCTTCCTTCTCTTTATCATTAATACAAATACTTGTTTCTTTCCCATATGAATACGTTAAATTGTTTATTGTAAGGCTCTGTGATATCTTATATGATTTATGATTGAATCTTTGATATATTTTATGTTTTTATCTCTTGTTTGGCTTTACCTTTGTAGGTCTCTTCTTGGCACATCAAGGGAGAAAGGTTGAAAGCTATAAAGAGTTACGAGGATCATCATGAGGCATTTCAGAATAAAGCACGAGTTTTCAATCCTCTTTACATTTATGTTTTAGTCATAAATTAGTTAACATTTTCAAGTCTTTGTTTGTTTGTATCTAGGATTGGTTTCTGAGCCTAGGGAGATATGTCCTATCCACAGGATGAGATTTTCCATCAAAAAATGGATATTTGGAAAAAGAGACAAGTGGAAGACAATTTCAGACTATTGGGGGAGGAGAGCTCATAGTCTTGTCAAAGAAGATGACAAGACTTTCCCTATAACATGAAGATTGGAGAATACCATTCTCCTAATCGTTTGCAGGAAACACCAACAATAAATCCCTTATACAAAAGGATTATCCAAATACTTGGAGTTTAGTGGATAAGGCTACCCTTAATGTTAGGGCTCCAAGTACACTAAGATTAGGAAGAAGAATCCAGGGAATGGAAGTATATAGAGGAAAATGTAGGATTTCACCTGTTGTAACTTATTTTTACCCTACTTGTTTTCCACTTTTCCTTTTATGTAAAAAAAATAGAAAAGAGAATAAAAAATAGAAAGGAAACAAGAAAGAAAGAAAGAAAAAGGATTTATATATATATATATATATATATAGATATAAATAAATACATCCCTAAGTCAATATGCTAGTTAAAATGTCGAATTATGTTGTTTTATTTATTATTATAATCTTTTATTATTTTCTAAGGATTATTTTATTTGCAAAAAAGTTGATTTGACAAACTTGTCGGATTACAATAAAGTTTGATTGGATAGTGCATGACAATTAATGGATGATATCGTCCCCACCCAGATCAACGACGAAGGATAGGTATGGGACCCCGCCCCCACACTTTTGAAGGTTAATGAAGAGGGGGGGTTCGAAATGTCGATTCTTCAATACCACCCAACCACACATGGCAGCCCCACATGACGTTTGGGACCCTCGCATCAATACCATTAATCACCTACCCCCTGCGCAAACCACTTTTCCTTCCCTCCTTCACTCCCACTTCCGCTTATACATTTCCACTTGCCTTTCTGTTATTCGCTCCTGCCAAACAACTATATGACCGTTAAAATAATTTAATCCTTCCATCCAACGTCTATTAATTACACACGCCAAAATTCTTATAATCTTCTAATCCATTTAAATCTCCTCTTTTAAAAAAATCTCATTACCCTGTATACTCCTTTTTCACCATTTCTCCTTTTAGCAGCAGAAATGCAACCCAGAATTTCAGAATTGTGCAACCATCTTCCTATGCCAATGATCGTTAATAGCCTAGTAATTCACCACCCTATTTGGTAATTTGTTATTTAAAATGTCTTTGACAAAGGCAAATCTAAAGTAGTTGGAGAAAGCCCTACATTACCCTCTATCATTAACCTAGATGAGCTCCCTCTGGTCGATACCCAATATAAAATCTTAGAGACCTAGTGCGAGTTCGATCTATATGAACTCCACCATTGGGCAAACCATAAATTCCAAGATGTTAGTGATGAATTGAATATTTGGGAGTCTTTTTTGCCCCAATTTGTCTTTCCCCAAACTCATCTCTTCCCATAATTTGTCATCTAGTGCCATCTTAGGTATCTTCATAGTTAGAGGGTTGTAATTTCCCAAAACAATGAAGTTTTATTCGCCATCACACCTGTATCCATATGCCAAGCACTACAAATCCATTTCCAAGCTCCTTTGCGCCCCTTTCCTACTGATTCCCTCATGGAGATCTATTAGAAACTGACATTTCCCCAACAAACTCGTATTTTTTTATTCATATTCCTACGTGAAAAGTTTGAATTACCTAGAACCAATCCGCCCTATTCCACTTCAATTTTTCTAGACATCTCAAGGCACGTTATTTCCATGGTCGCCAGTTTGTTAGGTTATTCTACTGATCCAGATTTAAACAAGAACACAAAAAATTACAGAGATAACCATAAATACAGATATACAAAAGAAATAATACTTCATTTCATTAATGTACAATACTGAAATATGCTTACAAACAGAAATGGAAATAAACTAGCTCGAGCGATGGTAGCTTATCTCTGAGGAGAGATGTGGCGGCTACATGCCTCTGAACTATCTTACAATGACGCCCGAAGGCCTATTTATTGTTGAGAAACAATGGAAAACCCTAACCCTAGGAGATGAAGCACCAAACTATGGGCCCCGTTTTGAGTAAATTGGTACATCAATTTCACGGGGTCGTAACTTTGGCATACAATCTCCGTTTGACGCACATAATGCCTCGTTAGAAAGATATATTTGAGGAATACAACTTTGGGATGAGAAACATTAGTCAATGGACCCATGTTGCTCCAAATTTTCCAAAAAATCGTCGTTTAGGGCCTCAAAACAGCTCTGGAAGTTCAGGACCCGAAAAATTGCCAAAAATAGTAAATTGTGCTACAAATAAGGAAACTGAAAAACTGAAAGAAATAATGGTGGGGGTCCAAGTGGAATTAGCGGGTGGCCACCAATATCCACTTGGATCATTCCTACTCCCTTAGGAAGCAATGGTGCCCATTGTGTTGAATTCCTCCATGAGATGAGGAAACTTCTACTGAACTTGGTCCTTGGTGAGCCACTTCCCCTGGTGAACGAGTTGGCCTGCTTTGACAACTCGATACAGTTGTATCTTCTACTGGCGAGTGTGCTTGATCTGCGTGTCCATGATCCGATCAGTTGCAGCTTGTTCCATGCAATCTGGATTTAACATTGTTGGTGTGAGCAGTTTTGCAATGTCAGATGTGTCTAGCAATGGTGGAAAGTATTGCCGAAGGTGGTCCACATTGAACACTGGGTGCAAGCCAAGGAATGGGGGAATGCTGAGCTCAAATGCATTGTCTCCCACAACCTTGGTAATGGTGTAAGGACCATATTAGAGTGGTTTGAGTTTCCAGTAAGCTCCGGTAAGGCGTTCCTTTTACAAATGCAACCAAACTTTGTCGCCCACCTGAAACTTGTGTGGCACCCAGTGTTGATCATGTCGCTGCTTGTACTTGGCATTTGATTTCTCCAGAATGTCGTGGACATGCTGGCGGATATGTTGGATGTTCTCAATGAAGTTGTTTGCCTTATCTGTTTCGGACTGGACATGAGCTGAATCTGCTTGAGTAACTGCAAATAGCATGGCCACATCAATGGGACATAGTGGTTGGAATCCCAAGCCCACCTGCAAAAGGTTTGTGGCTAATTGAGCTGTGGAGAGCCCAGTTATAGCTGTGCTAAACATAGGGGATGCTCTCATCTCATGTGTGTGGATGCTTTGAGTTGCACATGCATAGAATGTGTATGATCATCCTGTTGAAAACCTCTGTCTGGTCATCAGTTTGGGGATGGAAGGCTGTGGACTTAGTGAGTTTGGTGTCCAGCATCGACCATAGATTGGACCAAAATGTGCTAAGGAACCTGCTATCCCGATCTACGATGATAGACTGTGGGATCCCAAAGTGTACCCACACTTGTTCAAAGAAGAGTTTAGGAGTGGCTTCTGTTGTGATATTCTTCTTGCAGGCTACCATAATGGCCATCTTTGAGAACCTATTGACGACCACAAAAACACAGTCGTTTCCATGCTTGGTAGAAGGAAGGCCTGACATTTAATCCATGGAGATGGATTCCCATGGTCGACTAGGGGTAGGTAGTGGAATATAGAGGCCTTGGTTCTTGATGGTCGGTTTGGAAATGGCATAGGTAGTGCAAGATTTGATGTACTTCTTGACATCTTGTCGAAGATTCAGCTAATAGAAATACTTCTGCAGTACTGCCACTGTTTTCTCAACCCCGAAATGCCTAACAACCCAACTATAGTGTGCTTCCCAAATCATCTTGGAACGCTCGCTTGAAGGAACATAAAGGTGACCCATGTGGCATAACAAGGCATCCTAGAGGTGAAAATTTGGAACATACTAACCCTCCAAGAGTTTCTGGTATGTGTGGCTGAATTCTGGGTCACTTTTGTAGAGAAGTGGCTAATCAAAAGTCTCATGCCCACAAGAGTTGAGCACGGTGGTTAACGCCATGATCGTTGGTTGACTGAGGCAATCTGCAACATTATTGGTGCTGCCCTTCTTATACTTGATATTCAAATGGAACTGTTTTAGGTATGTAGACCACTTTTGATGGTGATCATTATGCAACTTCCCTTACGTCTGTATGAACTGTAGGGGCTGGTGGTCTATGTCGATGACCGTTTCCTTCCCCAAAATGTAATGCTTCGACTATCGGCAAGCATGCACAATGGAATACATCTCTTTGTCATAAGTGGGATACTTCTAGACTGTGTCTAAAAGTGTCTCAGTGTGATATGCCACTAGATGCCCGTGTTGAGTAAGGACTACCCCAATAACATAGTTAGAGGCATCTGTCTCGATTTCAAAAGGTTGTTGCAAGTTTGGTAATGCAAGGACTGGTGCCGAGCAAAGGCGATGTTTCAACACTGTGAATGCCTTTTGTTGAGATTTAGATGAAAAGAATTTTTCTTTCGCTCCTCCCTTGGTGACTTGACTCAAGGGCCAAGTGATATGAGAAAATCCCAACACAAACCTGCCATAGAAGTTGGCAAGACCCAGAAATTTGCGGAGCTCTGTCTAAGCGATTGGAGATGGCCAATCTCGAATGACTTGGATCTTGGCTAGATACACATGCACCCACTGTTCATCAATATTGTATCCTAGATATTGAACTTGGGTGATGCCAAAAGTACATTTCTCTGAATTGCCACATAACTTGTGTTGCTGTACTGTTTGGAGAATCTGTCGATGTGGTGGAGTCGCTCTTCTCAACTCTAGCTGAAGATCATGATGTCATCCAAGTATACCACTACAAATGAGTTGGTGAATAGTTGTAAGATGTCATCCATTAGCTTCATGAAGGTTGCAGGAGCATTCGTCAACCCAAAAAGCATAACCAACCATTCGAAAAGGCACTCCTTGGCTTTGAAGGTAGTCTTCCACACATCGGAGGGTTTGATTGGTACCTGGTGATATCCTGACTTCAAATCGATCTTGCTGAAATATTTTGCACCCTTTAGTTGGTCCTGCAGTTCATCAATCCGTGGGATCGGGTACCTATTCCGGACAGTGATCTTGTTTAGCGCTCGATAGTCAATACAGAGTCTCCAAGTCCCATCCTTCTTCTGTACCAACATGATCGGGCTCCCACAGGGTGATGAACTTGGTCGAATGTGACCTTTTTGTAGTAGCTCCTAAATTTGCCTCTTGATTTTATCATTCTCCAGAATGGAGCGCCAATAGATTGGTCCATTGGGCAGCGACGCACCTGGGGTCAAATCAATGGAGTTCTTGACCTGATAGTGTAGAGGAACCCCTGTGGGAGAGGTGAAGATGTCCTCGTACTCCTCCACGACCTTGTCCATTTGTAATTGTCATGCGGAGGGGCCCTCTCTGGAGGTCGTGGCCACCGTCTTCTTCTTTCCTTGAGGGCGTATCATTAGGAAAACAAATTTCCCGGAGTTGGAAATGAGCTTACTACATTGTTTTGCAGTAACCAAAGAGATGGCGGTAGGCAGTGCTACCTCCGGTATCCTATACAACTTATTTCCCAAAGTAATAATAAAAACACGAGGCCTTGACTCATATACAACATTTCGCTTCCACAAGTATGTTTGGCCTAATAATACATCATAAACATCAAGGGGAGCAACGTCACACAATACCTCATACGTGAAGGGATTGATGTTGTATAGAAGGAGACACTGCTGGCTCACGCGAAGATCCCGTCCTTGGTGAAGCCACCCGATGGTGTACGATTGTGGATGTGTTGTGGTCGGTAAGCCCAACCACTTCATGACCTCTATCGAAATGAAGTTCTTTTGGCTCCCGTTGTTGACAATGAACTGTAGCGGGGAACCCTTTACCCACATCTGGGAGTGGAAGAGGTGCTCCTCCTCCTCTGGATCTTTAGGTTCGTCCTTCTAGATCTTCGTGGTGGCAATAGTGGCGTTGGGCTTTGCATCGATAATATTCTTCCGTTTGTCATTCCACTTATCGGGTTCTGACTCAAAGTCTGAACATGCTTCTGATTCCGAAGACTTTAGCTTGGCCACTAGTGACTGCTTGGCCCGACACTCACTTGTGTTGTGAGTGGAGCTCTTATGGAACTCACACCATGTTCTCGTGTCCTTCTTCGGCTTCATGGTGTTTTTCTTTGCTTGCAGCTTTGGTGGGTTGTCTTGGGCCACCCCACCTTTGCTTTATCCTTTGTCAGCGGTTTGGGGGTGCCTTTCCCTTGCTTTGAATTTGCAGATCCAAAGTCTCGCTTCTTCTATTTAAACTTCTACTCGATCTTAACAGCGTATCGATACGTCATGCCAAGCGAGGAGATGTCCATGAACTCCATCTCGTCCTGGATGTACCTGCGTAGGCAACCATAGTATTTGAGTACCAAATGCAGCTCAGAATCCTTGATATGTAACTTTGTGTGAAGGGTATGAAAAATATTGGTAAACTCCGGCACGTCTTGGTGCCTTCCCTGTCGCAGTGTGGTCCACTTTATGTATTTATCCTCATAACTTTTGACAGGGTAGTACTGCTCCTTGATGGCATTCCGGAATGAATTCCAAGTGGGTGTAGCTAAAAAAAATGAGACCGTACTTTCATCCTTCTGCTTGCAGTAGGTTTCACAATAGTCCTTGATGTGGGGGGCAGCTTTGAGAAGAGTGAAAGTAATCTTTTCCCAGTCGGAAAAATCATGAATAGAAAAATACCCTTCTAGCAGATTTAACCATTTAAATACAACATCTACATCTATATGATAAAATATGGGAATGTCAAATTTAACTTGTACCTTAAGGGTGTG
>APFE031609738.1:76145-103145 GCA_000404065.3 Pinus taeda
TACCTTTACTAGAATTATACAGAGATCAAAGTATATGGTTGTGAACTCCCTCCCTACAGGTTACCAGTGTTTGTGCCAATAAGGATCTTTGCCTTAGAATACATAAGGGAAATCATGAATAAAGATGATTTGCATTTTGTATCTCGGAAGAAGAAAACATAATTCAAGCTTAAGGCACAGATTGGCCCTTTCATTGTTAATACCAAAGTAGCAACGAAAGAGGTTGATAATCTGTTAAAGTAGATGAAATTCAAGTTGAGTTTTACTTGGTCCTATCATCCCTTTGGAATTATTTCAAGGTTTAGAGTTGAGCAAAAAACAACACTTTATGCAAATACAGGGAGGCCAGATATTAAAAAAAAAATGCAAATCAAGAAGAATAGCAAGAAATACATTACAAGAAGTCAAGGAACAAATTGTTAGTCAAACAGCTTCACAAACTCTAGTTTCCCAAGAAAAAGAAACCAAAAGATCAAGAGAAAGTCTATCTCCTACATACTTAGAAACTCAAGATACAACTTTCACAGTCTTCAAAAGGAGAAAGAAAACAAACACTAATGAAGAGTCCTATGAAGGAAACAATTCACAGGTTTAGGCTACAGTAGTGTTGTCACTATTTCTTACTACTTCATTTCTACAAATTGAAGAGATCACAATAGATTCTCCTGTGTCATATGTCTCTCAAGATATAGTACAACAAAATATTTTTGCTAGATATAGAGAAATAAAAAGGAAGAATGAAGCATTAAAGGCCTCTACTTATTTTGAATTTTTTGGAGACAATCTTTGACTGCACAACGTAGACCTTTTTTTGCACTTGGTATTGAAAAGGGACAATTTCAATTAGCCTTCTTAGAACCTAAGGTTCCAGTTCCTCAAAGTGCAGAAGATTATAAAACATCCATATTTTCTTTTGATACTAAGCAAATTCATGCATTTAATCAAATTGATATTCATAAGCAAGCAGGTGAAATGATATATTCTACATTAACAAGTTCAGCCATGGTAGCCTCAAAGCTACAAGCTTCCTTGAATAATATTCACACAGTTAAAAATAGAGAGGATGTCATCCTTAGCTAAAGATACCAGAATCAAAGCACTTGAAGATTTGGTGATCAAACTAGGATAGGATCCTAGTGATGTCAAAGCAGTAGAAGAGATGATAAAGAATAAAAATGTTGATATTCAACCATTGAGGAAGTAGCTTAAACTTCCTACTACAGAGCATCCATAAGATAATGAAGTAGTTCAACTAGAAAAGGAAAAGAAAAATATGTTCAAGTTTGTAGTCCAACAAAATGTCCAAATTTAGAAGATGGAAGCTGACATGGAAATAATCTTGAAATAAAGAGAGCAAAAACTTAATATTACGACTGCCATTCCCATAGTAACACCTTCTACAACAAGTAATTCAACAACAGGGTCATCTACAAAAATAGGTGGTTAGGTGGTTAATACTTGAATTTTATCTAGATATCAAACCTACCAAATTGGTGAAAGGAAAGGGTTTAGCTAAAATTTTGGAAAAATCAAATTGTATTATACTTGGTATAAACACCATTTTGCAAATTCCAGGTGAGAAGAATCCACAAGAGGCTTCTCAGATTTCAGGTGAGAAGAATTCTCAAATTTCAGGTAAGAAGAATCCACAAGAAACTTCTTCGAGTTCAAATCTTGTTCCTCTTCCTTTACATATTGATGACAAATTTTTAATTTCAAATTGTATAAAGACATAGTGCATTTTCTTCTTGATTTAGAATATCCTCCTAACTTCACAAAGAATCAATCTAGATCTCTTAGACTCAAGGCCATGAAGTATTGTATCATAAATTTCAATTTGTATTGAAGGAACCTTTGAATATCCTTCTATTATGTTTAACTGAAAGTGAAGGTGAAGGAGTAATTGAATAGTTTCATGAGGGCATTTGTGGAGGACATTATGCTTGGAAGGGAACTACATACAAAATTTTGAGAGTAGGTTTCTATTGACCCAAATTGTTTGCATAAGTTGGATCAAAGGTAAGAAGTTGTATCCCATGTCAGATATTTGCTGGAAAACAAAGGCTAGCAACACTTCCCCTTGTTCCAATTGTAATTGAAGCTCCATTTTTACAATGGGGATTAGATTTCATAGGTTAAATAGTTCCAACTTCCAACAACCAACATAGATGGATATTAACTGCCATTGATTACTTCACCAAGTGGGTAGAATCAATCCCTATTAAGAATGCAACTGATACAGTAGTCATGAGAATCATTGATGAAAATATACTATATAGATTTAGATGTCCAAAGAAAATAGTTACAGAGAATGCACAAGCTTTCAACAATATTAAAATGATATAATTTTTTCAGAAATATCAGATTTCATTGCATTACCCACAAGGTAATGGGTTAGCATAATCATTAAATAAAATTATGGATAAGGTTATTAAGGAAGTATTGGCAGATCATAAAAGAAGTTGGGATAGTTATCTCAAATATGTAGTTTGGGAAAATAGAGTATCACCTAAAAGATCTACTGGCAAGTTCCCTTTCCAACTTGTATATGGAACTGAAGCAATTTTCCCTACACAGTTAGCATTTCCAGACATGAAATTTTTGTAGGAATCATATGAAGAAGATGATGATTTTTCAAGGAGAATTAATTATATTACTAAGCTAAACCAAGACAGAGATGAAATTTAGCATAAACTTTGACGATAAAAAAAATTGAAAAGTTTTGTATGATATGAAGGCTAGAGAAAAAGATTTTAGACAAGGAGATCTGGTTCTAAGTTGGGATGCTAGAAGAGAGGAAAGATGTAAGCATGGAAAGTTTGATCATTTTTAGTTGGGACCTTTCTGCATTGCAAAAGTAAAGAGAAATAATACTTTTATTATGCGTAACTTGGAAGGACAATATTCTTCATTGCCAGTAAATGAAAAGTACCTCAAACACTATATTCAGTATTAAATGCGTGCGACCATGTTCATTGTAAATTTCTGGTTTTCTTTAAATTTTAGCATCAAAGTGTGTTTTCCACAACAAAGACTCCATAACCCGAGGAGAAGGCACATGAATATGCAAGTTCTCTGCATCCCATAGGGGGAAGCAGTCTCCAGATGGAGCCGATATTGTAACCTACTTTTACCCTACTTGTTTTCCACTTTTATGTTAAAAAAAAAAAGAAAAAAAAGAAAAAGAAAAAGAAAGAAAGAAAGAAAAAAAGAAAAGAAAAGAAATAAAAAATAAAAAATGAAAGAAAAGAAAGAAAGAAAAGAAAAGAAAAAATGAGAAAAAGAAATAAACAAAGAATCAAAGAAAAGAAAGAAAAGGGATTTAAATAATAAATAAATAACTATAACTATAACTATAAATATAATATATAATATATATATATATATATATATATTATATATATAATATATTATAATTAATCTATATAGAATATATATATACTATAAATATATATATATGAAAAAATAAATACATCCCTAAGTCAGCGTGCTAGTTAAAATACCGCATTATGTTTATTTATTTATTTATTATTATAATCCTTTATTATTTTCAGGGGATTATTTTATTTGTAATAAAGTTGATTTGACAATCTTGTTGGATTACGATAAAGTTTGATTGGATAGTGTAGGATAATCAATGGACAAGATCGTCCCCACCTGGATCAATGATGGAGGATAGGTTCGGGACCCCCTCGCACTTTCGAAGGTTAACGAAGGGGGAGGGTCTCAAAAGATGATTCTTCAATACTTCCCAACCATACATGGCAAGCCCACATGAAGTTTGGGACTCCTTGCATCAATACCATTAACCACCTACCCCCCAGCAAACCATTTTTCCTTCTCGCCTTCACTCCCACTCCCGCTCCTACATTGCCACTTGCCTTTCTTCTATTCTTTCCTCCCAAATAACTATATGACTGTTAAATAATTTAATCCTTTCTGCCAACGTCTATTTTTATTAATTAGACGCGCCAAAATGGTTATAATATTCTAATCCGTTTAAATCTCCTCTTTTAAAAAGATCTCATTACTTTGCATACTCCTTTTTCACCATGCACAAGTGCGACCCATAATTTCAGAATTGCACAACCATCTTCCTATGCGAGTGATCATCAATAGCTCGGTAATTTTCCACACTAACTAGTAATTTGTTCTTTAAAATGTCTTCTCACAAAGGAAAGTCTAAAGTAGTTGTAGAAAGCCCTACATTACCCTCTGTCATTAAACTAGATGAGCTCCCTTTAGTCGATACCCAAAATAAAATCTGAGAGACCCAATGTGAGTTCGATCTATATGAACTCCACAACTGGGAAAACTAGAAATTACAAGATGTTAGTGATGAATTGAATTATTTGGGAGTCTCTTTTGCCCCAAATTGTCCTTCCCCAAACTCATCCCTTCTAAGAATTTATCACCTGGTGCCATCTCAGGTATCTTTCCATGCAGAGGGTTGTAATTACCCGAAACAATGAAGTTTTATTCACCATCACACCTAAATCCATATGCAAAGCACTAGAAATCCATTTCCAAGCTCCTCTGCATCCCTTTTCTACTGATTCCCTCATGGAGATCTATCAAAAACTTACATTTCCCCAACAAGCTCATATTGTTTAGTCATTCCTACTTGAAAATTATGAATTACCTAGAACTAATCCGCCGTATTCCACTTCAATTTTTCCAGAAATGTCAAGACAGGTTATTTCCATGGTCTTCTATTTGTTAGGTTATCCTACCGATCACTGCGCAGAAGAAGTGATATTGGGATTTTTGTCAGTTTGCTTTGTGGTAATAAGCCCTCATTGATTTTTACTTACAGTCAGTTTCTATCAGATATTATTTATGATCAATTTATAATGTTTTTTGCTGAAAGTTCATTCAAAACTCAATTAGTTCTTATATATTTACTTTTATTTCATCAAGAAAAAGGTTTAAATTCCCATTGGAGAAGTTATATGGACAAGGAAAGCCTCAATTTGTTATTCAATGGACTTCCCTAGTAAGGAAGAACACAAAAGAGTATTCCTTCAGTGACTTTGTAAACTAGTTTTTGCATTTGTCCTTATGTCTTCTCAGCATTGATGTAATACCAAGGATTTCACCTGAAATCAAAAGAATTATGTAACTTACCTAGCAAGCTAAAGTTGGAGACTAGTACATTTACCAGAATTATATAGAGATCAGAGTATATGGTTGTGAACTCCCTCCCTACAGGTTACCATTGTTTGTGCCAATAAGGATATTTGCCTTAAAATACATTAGGCAAATGATGAATATGGATGATTTGCATTTTGTATCTAGGAAGAAGAAAGCACAATTCAAGTTGAAGGCACAGATTGGCCCTTTCATTGTTAATAACAGAGTTGCAGCGAAGGAGGTTGATAATTTTTTAAAGTAGATGAAATTCAAGATGAGTTTTACTTGGTCCTATCATCCCTTGGGAATTATTCAAGGCTGAGAGTTAAGCAAAAAACAACACCTTATACACATACAACAAGGCCAAAGATAGAAAAATATGCAATAAAGAAGAATGGAAGGAAAATACATTACATGAAGTTGAGGAACAAATTGTTAGTAAAACAACTTCACAAACTCCAGTTCCCCACGAAAAAGAAACCAAAAGATCAAGAGAAATTCTATCTCCTACAGACTGAGAAAATCAAGCTACAACTTTCACAGTCTTCAAAAGGATAAAGAAAACAAACACTATGTTGACGGTGCTAGACCCGCTAACATGTCAGGAAATCTCCCTGATAAGAAGTCCTAATTAGACCTCAGACTGTTCGATGTAGGAGTCCCAGCAGTGGGTTGTATGGTAATGCCTTAACCGCGGTTTCACACAGAGGCAAGTAAGATGTCCCTGCTGGTAGCAAGGGTGTGACAGCCGCAGTGAGTCAAGGAAGGTGCATGAGAGGTTCTAACACACGGAGAGTGAGATGAGTGCGCCCCTTGGAAACCTGTAATATTATGTGGCTTGGAAGGGAACACACGAGCGAAGATGCATCACAAGCTGGAAAGAAAGTTAGCGAGCAATCCAATGTGATGGTTAAATCAACAACACATTTCATAAAGATTCATACATACTTATACAAAATAGTCCATACATGCGTGCGTAAGCAAACAAATACATAAATCATTTAGAGTAAACTAGATAGCATAGACTATAATACAACATATGCATGAAATGTGCTGGCTCTGTTATTTTAAGAAGTGTAAGTTCCAGTCATAAAATACATCCATGTCAAACCACTAGTTCTGATAGCAGAACGTTACAGCCACAACCACCTACTCCTCTAAAGAGATATACTAGCTCTACGAAGTGGAGAAGCCAAGGCACGTTACAATATTGTCCAAGCTTTCTCTAACATACTCCTATCGAAGCTTGGTTGACCAAAATCCTCTACAATGAGTTATGAGGTACTATTTATAGCAAAGGGTGGGGTGACCCTTGACATTCCCCTTTGAGACCATTCATCTACCCTAATGACTCTTCAACTATTATATGACTGTTACATTCAACTATCGACACTTGAACTTCCCCTTGACAAGACGTTACATTACAATGCAAATGTGCCCATGTGAGACAAAATGGCTTGAGAAAGCCATGCAAGACATCAATGACACTCGGACCGTTGTGGTGAGACCAACTCTTTGACATGCTTGTGATGGTCAAAGGTGATGAGCTCATTCCAGGTTTGGTTGTGCGTGATGGTGTCCGTGCACTCAATGGTGACATCTTGCTGAAGCAAACTCTTACCTTCGTTGCATTCGGGTGCACTGATATGGATCTCTGCCCTACTCATCTGATAGCATGCACATGGTCATCCTAGTGCGACTGGACTGACAACATGTTGATGCATAGTTTCAATGCTGCTCTCCAAGCATGTGCTGGTGGCCGTGCACATCAACTTGTCGAGGTACAAGTTCAGCTCGATTTGGACTTGCTTCTTTTCTTCGCCTCGGTGAGTGTGCTGAATTGGTGGGATCGTATGCGTGTGCATAATGAAGTGAATGTTGCTGCATTCCATTGCATGTGATCAACAACAATTCTCACCTTATCTACTTCGTGCTAGCTTCTGGGATGGATCTATACCTTGTACGGGCATAGTTTCATCCATGAGTGCATGTTGCACCCCCTGCTATACCTGTTCCTGCTGCAACTCATTCTCTTGTCTATGCAACTCCTGTTCTTCCTTGAATTGCTGCTTCAAGACATGCAACTCCTTCTCTATTCCGTTCTCTTCCTTCACGTGATCTTCATGTTGCATTGTCACCTCATAGCCTCAATCTCCAAAGCTGCTATTGTCATGAGTGGATCTTCTTTGAACTTGTAGCTTTGCTCTGCCTCTACGCTGCCAAAAACCTTCCTCTTGCATTCATCGCACGTAGGTGTGCTGCCTTTTGCTGCTGCTAATGGTGCTACTTGCTGTGACACCGTTGCCATTGATCTTGTTATCCTTGTCCATGAACAACTTGATGTCTTCATGGATAGGGAAGTTCATAAAAACTTAATTGAATGCATCCCTAGTTGAGCTCTTAACAGTGTCTTTGACTCTGTTCTCCTGGAAGTAGTTGTACTTGTGCTACTAAGAGAGAGACAAACACCTGTGATGCTTGGAGACATAGCAGCACTCATGGAAAGCAATCTGTCAGTCGAAAATCAAAACAAACTTGAGGACTAACTTGCAATATACCTGTGTGATTGAACATGAAAGTTGCGCAATTTCCGCGGGGAGGTTAGGAGACTGACTGCAAAAACTGTGCAAGGCATAGTCTGGGCTGTCAGGAGGCTGACTGACTACTAGAACTGCACAATGCACAGTCTAGCCTGGCCTTCTGAGGACTGAAACTGTGCAATGCGTAATTTCAGTCAGCAGTGACATGGAACCAACAAATTGCATTGCGCAGTTTCTGGGGCCAGCAGGACACTGCCTCCAAGAATTGCGCAATGCAAGCTTGGAGGTCAGTTCCTGGCTAGGCTTGCGTAATTTATGGAGGGAAGGTAGATCCTTCGCTTTCGGAAATTTGTAGTGCTAGCCGGATAAGGCATGGTCGGGGCTAAGGCAGCCCAGTCCAGTCGACGGTGACTGAAAACATGAGAAGTTTGAATGCATGGTGAGATGAGTGCAAACAAGAGTGAATGATCATACATGCAAAAAACAAGTGTAGGATTCAAAAAATGGGAAAGCATGCATGTGTGTGAAGCGAGTTGCTGCAACGATGACCGTTCGTACAAAACAGTGTCATGCATGCGACAACAGTGAGATGCGAACGATAATTGAAATGGTGCTTCTATAGGCTAACATACATTGAAACAACAACATGCGTTCATTGAAATCAATCAAACAACACTCACACAAAGCGAAACACAAAAAGCGACAGAAATGCAACGCAAGTCATGAAAAGCCTGCTTACCCCAAAACAACTCAGTTGAGTGTGTCGAAAACTCCTAGATACAATATGGGATGTAAAATATACAAGGTTGATGTGAGGAATGAGCTCTGCAGTGTCCAGTTGATGAGATTAGATAGAACTGAAGTTGTGACGCACATGCCACAAATCTAGGAAAAGTGACACTTGGCAAGAGCTTTCTTAAATGATCCTTGCATGTAACCTCTAGTTGCTAAAAATAGATCCCTGAATCAAGGGATGCCTTTGCATGCTGCCTTGGGAGAAGCATTCCATGCATGCAAATAAGTTTTTCTCAGTCCAGGGTGGAACCTATCAACCCAACTGCATATGCAACAATCTGCTCAGCTGAGGGGAAAAAATGTGCATTTCTGGGAGGGAGCTGGGTTGGCTGCCCAGAGGGTTTACACAATTTCTGGGTAGGGCAGCTGACTGTTGCCCATAATTTCACAATTTTTGGGCTAAGCAGTCCTGCTGGGAGGAATAGTGCAATTTTTCCAATGAAGAGTGACACGCAAATTTGCACAATTTTGGAGCCCAGCAGGCTGCTAGACAGAATTGCACAATTTCTGGAGTGAAGGCTAGTTCCCCTCCAGAATCACGCAATTTCTTGAGGGAGCTTCCCATCCTGCATCTGCACCAAGTATGGTGAAACAACTTGTGAGGGGGATGCAACAAGATTTGATGGAAAGGTTGTCATTCTGGAAGAAAATCACTGAAGATTATGTACTTGACAAGGCAAGACATGCTACTGTGAAAGGTTGGTAGGGAGGCTCCAAAACAAAGCGAAGGAAAATTTTTGGAGGGTGGTTGTAGCCACTACAACACACTAATGAAGACTCCTTAGAAGGAAAAAATTCACAGGAGCACGCTATAATACTGCTATTAGGATTTCCTACTACTTCCTTTCTACAAATTGAAGAGATCACAACATATTCTCTTGTGTCATCTATCTCTCAGGATATAGTACAACAAAATAATTTTGCTAGATATAGAGAAATAAAAAGGAAGAATGAATCATTAAAGGCCTCTACTTATTCTAAATTTTGGAGATAGTCTTCAACTACCCAGCATAGACTATTGTCTACACTTGATACTGAAAAGGGACAATTTCAATTAGCCTTCTTAGAACCTAAGGTTCTAGTCCCTAAAAGTGCAGAAGATTATAAAACATCCATATTTTATTTTGATGCTAAGAAAATTCATGCAATTGATCAAATTGACCTTCATAAGGAAGCAAGTGAAATGATATATTCTACATTGACAAGTTCAGCGATGGTAGCCTCAAGGCTATAAGCTTCCTTGAATAATATTCAAACACAGTTAAAAATAGAGAGGATGTCATCCTTAGCTAAAGATACCAAAATCCAAGCACTTAACTATTTGGTGACCAAACCAGGATATGATCCTAGTGATATCAAAGTAGCATAAGAGATGCCAAAAGAATAAAAATGTTGACATTCAAGCATTGAGGAAGAAACTTAAACTTCCTACTACAAAGCATCCACAAGCTAAGGTGGTAGGTCAACTAGAAAAGGAAAAGGAAAATATGTTCAAGTTGATAGTCGAACAAAACGTCCAAGTTTAGAAGATGGAAGAGGACATGGAAATACCCTTGAAAGAAAGAGAGAAGCAACTTAGTATTACAACTTCCATTCCTATAGTAACACATTCTATAATAGGTACTTCAACAATAGGGACATCTACAACAACAACAATCATAGTAGAAACACAATCTACTGATTCAACAGAACAATTGTCAAAGGCCATGGAAGACTTATCTTTGAAATATCAAGAAATTGAGAAGCTTAAGATGCAACTCCAAGAAATTTAAGAACAAAAAATTAAGTTTGATAATGCATATTTGGCTGAGATTCACAAGAATTATAAGTTAACTCAACAATTAGAAATTTATGAGAATGAATCATTGATTATACAAACTATTGCTCAGGCCAAAGAAAATATCTGGATTGATATTAACACATCAGTGACTGAGTTATGGCCTTCCATTGAAATTATTTTTGAACAAGAAGATTTATTGCAGAGATCAAAAGCAGCAGTAACAGAAATAAAAGAAGACATGTACCGCAAACCAGGAGATGCCACAAGGATAATTAAAATATTAAAATCCAAAACAAAGGATGAAATTGAAGAATTCAGGATTGAATATAATACTGAAGTTGTCTTGGAGGTAAGAAAAGTTTTAACCAAGAGGAATTTGATGTTACAGATTGAGAATAAGTGTCAAAATTTAGAAGATCAGATCGAAAAATTTCACAGAAAATTCAACGCTCTACATCAGAAAGGACTCCTAGGTTTGCATGGTATAGGTGGAAAATTGATTCCACTTGAAGGTTATCAACACAGGTTACATGAGATAGCAGTGGAGAAGGCTAAGTTTTCCAAAATTAGAGGAATTATAACTAGAAAATATTTCATCGAAGGTTTAATTTATGATTTGCTTATTCAACATGAAGTTAAGCATCTGTCTCTAACTATGCCTACTTTTGAAAAATATACTGAAGTTGATGAGTAATACAGAAAGTTGTTAAATTTTCTATCCTTGATGAAAAGAGATGGGATAAATTATGTGAGCTCATCGAATAGAGCATAATGCTAAATTTTAGGAGCAGACAACAAAAAAGCAAATTTCTTGCTACATTCATCAAACAACGACCCTCAAAATCTATGCAGAGTGTTCAAATCAGTTCAGATTTACTATTTTTAGTACTATTCTTATAGTATCCCAATCATATTAGATGATATTATATTTTGTAATAAATTTTAATTCAAGTTTAGATATTTTGAGTCGGACTCTATAAGTACTTTTCAATTCAAAGAAGAAAGGGTTTAACCTTTGTGATGAACCAATGGACATGCTTGTAGATTTCTAAGCTATTTTTGAAGCTAATAGAAGGATTATGGATTCATTTTGTGCAGCTTGTGTATCTCTTTGAGTTCTTCTGGTTATTCAATTATGTTTTCATTTTTAGTTTCTCTGCGCATGTTGAAGGTAACATAGAAGTTTGGGTAGGACTAGATTGAATGTCAATCTCTCTGAAATCCCCTCCAAAGTTATCATTACTAAAAGAGATTAATTAACTGAAACTTCCTGTCTTAGTTAATTCCTCAAAAAAAATTGATTGTTTCCATTTGTCATCTCTTGCACATGTACTATTTGTCTATAGAAAACTTCTATACACATCTGTTGTATATAACAAATTAAATATTCAATATGAATCTTTAAGGAATTATATATCTTCTTAAATTCAGTGTTCCAAATCATTTTAAAGGTTAATTCTATTAGGAATGAAGAATCAACCCTTCTTTTTTCTCTGAAATACTTAGAATATACATATGTTTTAAAGTTTAAAGCATTGGTCATCCATTCAGAATCAAAACCTTACTTTAGATGCTTCGGCATAGTTCCTCAGCCTAGAACTATCTACAAAGGACAACACCACCTAGCAGGGGTAACCACAACTAAATCACCTTGGGATATCAAGTAGGTAATCAAGAAGATGAATGAAAAAGAGCAGAGAAGAGAAGAAGAGTGAGTATCTCAAGGGTGAACAACAGTTCCAGTATGGAGGTATGATGGGCCTCTAAATAGGTAAATTATAAGGCTCATAAATCCAGTCCTGGGCACATAAAAACTATATTGAGCCCACCTTTTTCAATTAATGATATAGTTTTTAACTTAATGGGTTCTTAGCAGCATCAATGAAGATTTTCATATTTTGAGTTCCTTAAAATGTTTATTGTGTAGGATTTGAAGAGATATTGCATAGATTTCAAGAGATCCAACATAGAATATGTTCTTGGGACTTGTTCCCTACTATAGGGGAGCCTGAAATTAACTGGTTGAGGCCTTTTAATGCCCCTTCCTACTGCTGCAAGGTGGACTAGAAGAAAAATCCCCTTTTCTAGGACGTTTTGGAGGAAATGCAATCCTCCTTTCAAGGAGGTTTCTCCCCACACTTTCTATGAATAAGAGGCTCAATGAGCCCAATAGATAGACAGAGAAGAGTGCAAAGAATAGGAGGAAAGACTAGTTTTTTATTTCCAAGCAAGTTTTGCAATTCTATAATGTGAAAACAATTTGTTAGTTGATGAAATCAAATTTTTATTTCAACTCTTAGTTTGGATTTCCTCTAAGAACTTTGAGCATCCTTAGCTTTGGACTACCCTAGGAGCTCCAAAATCCTCATGTATTTTTTTTAGTGTTATGCTTCTATTCATTTTTTCAACACTTTTAAAAGTTATATTTTCATAGCTCTTATGAATGGTTAATTAGATGATTTTATGAACAACTATTTATTATAGGTTATTTGTGCATTTAATGATATTAGTAGCACTAGTTAATGTCATTTTAGATCTTCATTCACTTTAGTCCTCTTGTTATTACATATTTTTTTCTTATTGTTTTCTTTGTTTGTGACACATTTTTCACCTATAGGGAACACATAGAGTTTGGTCTTACTAGGATAAAAATTCACCGGGTTGTCTTGAAGCTTTGATCAAGTTGTTGTTATCGTTTTCTAACATTTCCATAGCTTCCTTATGTCTTAGACCCACATTTTTCCTAGTTTACATGATCATTGGACTGTCTCCTGTAGCAAAACATAGACTCCTGTAGTATCCTGTAACCAACCCTCCATTCTCACTTCAAAATAAATTCATTATTTGGCTTCTTTAGAATATTATAACATTGTTGGGACAATGAAAATGAAATTTGGAAGTATAGAGACCTCATAGATGATTTTTTAATTTGATACAAAAAATTATTTTTCCTGCAAAATAGGGTTTTGATTCATAATATTTCATTTTAGTGGTGTGCTTTAAAAAAATGAACAGTTTCAAACCATAGATAATTCTCCTCATCAACAAAAAAAAATGTTGACAAGGAAAACCCCCATGCTAGAGTTAAGAAATGAGGTCTATAAGAAATTTTAAAATATATGCACATATAGAATAATCATGAAACATTGGAAACTCCTTTAAGATTGAAAGCTACAAGTTGAAACACAACATTCAATGGAAAAATCCCAAATAGCTAAAATGTTAGAGAGATACCTCTCTCTTAAAGTAGGATGAAAGTGCTCGGTAAAATTCAAAACCAAAAAAAGTTGAATAAATCCCCATGCAATGCTCAAATCATATATAAAAGCAACAATACCAACTTGTTGTCCAAACCTAGGGCCAATGCAATCACCAACCCTAACCAACACTATAGTAGGAATTGGAAATTAGGGGAATTTTGAAGTAAAAAATGGGCCTCAAAACAAAAAATATACCAATAAAATTAACTTTAAAACAACCAATAGGTTTCAAAATGATGATGTCATCCCTAGAGGAAAAAGTTTTGTAGGGAAAACAAGAAAACTGTTTTTTTTTTTTTTTAATGTATTCTTGACTTATCTCCATATAGGTTTACTCAAATTTCAAGTGTAGACACCCTTTGGATGCATAATTAAATTCCACATCCAATGAGTACTCACTCTGCATACTTTTGAATAGATCCACATAAAAAAAGTGAAAATACATGAAAAAGCGTGTTGAAGCACACTTTTTCATGTATTTTCATTTTTTTCAATGTGGGTCTACTTAGAAGTATGCAAAGTGGGTACTTGTTAGATGTGGAATTTAATCATGCATCCCCACACTTGACATTTGAGAAAACCCATAAGGAGAAAAGTAAAAATACAATAAAAAATGTAGTTTCTTTTATTTCTCTTTAAAAATTCATAACTCCTATTTTATTATTTTAGCTATTATTTAATTGTTTTCCTTAGGAGGCACATTTTATGCCTCAAAAATTCCCTAATGATTACAAGGAAAGAACAAAGTACAATCCTAACTCAATAACAACATCACCTACCACCCTTCACACATACATGCCACCATAATGGTTAAGAGAAACACCAAAAGGATAATGAATACCAAGGAAACATCATGAATAAGATCAAGCAACTATGGCTCCATCGTAAATACAAAGAAATAGAGAGTAGTGATTTCCCCACTTTTTCCTCTTTGAAAGCATTGATATGGATGGAAAATAATAAAATGATCTAATCTAGATCAAACCTCCCAATTTTGGAGGCTTTTGGTCCCAAAACACTTCTATTAAATGAGGTGAGGAAATTTTTCCTCCACCTTCTCTCGAGTGTACCATTGATCTTTTCTTTGAAGATATCGTTTCAACCAAATATGCAAAAGGTCGTGTTTCCCATGTATTGCAGTTATATCCCTCTTTTGCAAAATTGTATCCTTTGTCAACTCCACCTGAGCATCTAGTGTCAAATCCTCCACAAACAATAGGAACTATTACTCTTCTTGATCTAGCATGGAAGACTCATAGAGTTTCAGATTTCCTACCTTCACAACTAAGTAAATTCCTATGGATGTGGGTAGGCTAGTTTATAGGCATTATCTCCCACGTTCTCCAGTATCTCAATAGACCATATTGTAGAGCCTTGATTTTCTTGCTAGGACCTTGTAGTCTCTCCTTTTTCAACTGTAACCATACATTATTTGCCACCTTGAATGACTTCTTCGTTCTATGTTGATGATGCACGACCTTGTATTTTTCTTATGACTTTCGAAGTGTCTATTGTACCTATAAATGGATTTTCCTAATCTCCACCACAATTTTTTCTACCTTTAAGGCATCCCCTGTAATATCCTCCCTTGCTCCTCATTGCTACCTATATGCAATATACAAAGGTGAAGGTGGAAAACATCCAAAAAAAGTTTCAAATGTTCTTACTAGTATAATTGTGGACGACTCTATTATAGTTGTGTTGTATATATACCATATTTTTGCCCCAAGCCTTTAAAGGCTTCTAATTGTAACCCTAAAAAAGCTACACCAAAGTCATATTGAATACTATTTTACCATTTGTCTATGGATGGAATGTTTTAGACCTCTTCAACTTCATGTCCATCTACTTGCATAATGTACTCCAAAAGGAACTAATAAATTTTGTGTCCTTGCCTAAAATGATGCTAAATGGTATCCCACAATGCACCCAAACCTGTCCAAAGAATAAGTTCATTGCTTATTTCCCACTAATAACCTTTTTATAGGGAATTAGAACACACATATTATTGAACCTATAAACTACCGTTAATAGGTAGTGATGTCCCTTCCTGGTTGTTGGTAAAACACCCACAAAGTACATGGAAATGCTTTCCCAAGGATGAGTGGGTATAGGAAAGGGATGACAGAGACCTTGATTGTTGGTACAACAAATCATGCATCTTCTTATGAACCTAGCTGCCTCCTCTTGCATCCTATACCAATACATATACCTTTGCAAGTTGGCCACTATCTTCCCTACCCCCAAATGCCTTGCAACCTTGGAGGTGTGAGCCTATGTGATTAGTCACAATCGCTAACCTTTAGGAACACACAACTTAGCTAACATGTAGAGTAACCCATTCTAGAAGTGGCATTCAATTGTTGTATCGTCATTGTGCACATGAATATGGATTTTAAATTGTTGAAATGCCTCCTTGAAGTTCTCATCCTTTTTGTATGCCTCTCTATATGCATGATGGGTGAAAGTCTCCATGTGCATAAGAGTTCCAAAAGTTTTGATCTTTAATGTGAGTGGCCTTGAAAGGATGTCGACAAAATTATTTGTGTTTCCCTTCTTGTACTTGGTCACCAAATCAAACTATTATAGAAAACCCATCCACTTGTAATTCCTTTTTTGTCGTAGCTTTCTTTGGGCCTACAGGTGTTGTACTGGCTAGTGATATACGTGGATTACTGTCTCCTTTCCCATAAAATATTGTTTCCAAATCTTCACAAATTGCACTAGGGCATAAAGCTCCTTGTCGTAGGTAGGGTATTTGAGAATCACACCATGGAATACTTTAGAATTTTAGCATATTGACCTTTCTCCCTGCATCAAGATTGCTCCCATAACATACACACTCGCATCTATGTCCACTTTAAAGAACTATTATAAGTTTGGTAATTCCAAAATTGGTGTTTGATTGATCTTCAATTATAGAACTAGTGCTTGATTGATCTTCTTATTTAACTCCTCAAAGGCCCTCTATTGACCCTTTCCCCACTAGATGTGAAATTTCTTTGAGATTGTAACAACTGGAATTTATTCTCCTAACTAATTAGCAATTTATTTTTTATGGAAATTAGCAAATAAATTACACTACAATTCTTCACAAATAAATACACTGCAGAAGTAAAATCAGGAACTAAGAAATAGATGCACACACATAAAATTTGACACAGTTATTTTAGACTAAAAGTCCCCAGAAAAACCCTGAAGGGAAAATGGGTGCAATAGATGAGGGTTTATTTTATTATTATGCAACAATTATTTGATAGTAAAATAATATGGATGCCCAATTGATAATTCTCCAACAAATACATTGGAAAAACATTTGCGGGATAATTTTCTCCCTCTGCAAATCAACTTAGCCTCTAATAGTTTGCTTGAACCCCTCTATGGAAACTCACACCCTACTTGGAATTCACATTTTCTGGCCTGGATAATTCACACTGCTTACAATTTGATACTAACTCAATCGCCCATCCTCCTTTTGCCTCTGAAAGCTACTCACTTTGCCTTTCGGATGATCTCCTGGCTTTCGATAACTGAAACAACCTCTTTCTGACAACTCGCATTGGGGTTTCTAGCTGCTCGCATTGGCTTCTACGACCCTTTCTACAAATAATTTGACCTCCTTTCTCTTGCCTCTCTGACACTATAGAAACACTAAAAAATTCCTTAGATTCCTACTCCCGAATTTTCTGTTGCTCCCTCTTTCCGATGCTCTCTCTCTAGCTTGAACTGGGCCCTTATTGAATCACTGCAACTGGGTAGCTCGACCTGCCTTAGATAACTCACTCTCCCTCTCATGTATTTCTCCATCCCGTAGACTTACTTTTATAATCACTCATTGGAGCTTCAATGACCAAGATCTAGTTGTGATCGATGGCTAAGATCATCATAGACTTGATCCATGTCATTTTATATAAATACTTACAATGTAAGTCGATCTCCTCAATTAATTCCCATTAATTAATCAATTTTCCAAAGTTATACTTAGGCATTTTTTAATTATTGTTCAATTAACTTAATTGAGTGGTTTGTTGATGTTTTATCTCAAAACATTTTCTTGGTTTTCGAGATATTGTGTTCCTTAGCCTCTTAGACACGAAGCAAGACTTGAACACCTAGCTGATGCTACCATATCATCTAAAAACTAACACTGGAAACTATTTCCACTCATTGTATGGCATGGAGTGGTGTTGCTACTATTGAAAAAAAGGCTATGAATTCCCTAAGTTACTATGCTTCCCCAAAAAAAATCCTTATCTTAGAAACATTAGTAAGCATTGACCACTTCATGACAGCCTCCATCTTAGAATGATCTATATTTAGCTCTCCTCCACCTATCACATACGCTAGATACACCAAACATTATTGTGAAAACTCACACTTATTGAGACTTTACAGTAGGTGGTGCTTCTTTAATGTCTCTAACACTTGCATCAAATGTGAGACATGCTCCTCACAGGTAGTACTATGTGCTAGTATATCATTCAAATAGAAAATAATAAATGAATCTATAAAAAGGTGTAATATATCATTTATTAACCTCATAAATGTAGATGGTGCATTTCATAAGTCAAACAACATTACTAGCCACTCATACAAACCTTTATTTTTTGAAGACTATCTTCTAGGTATCTTCTTCTCTAACTTGAACCAAGTGATATCCAAACTTTATGTCCATCTTGGTGAAGTATTTGTCTTACTGCAACTGATCCATAAAATCATCCATTCTAGGTAGGGGGTACCTATGATTCTTGAGTGTAATTTTGTTTAACACCCTGTAATCAATACACATATTCCAATTCCAAACCTTCTTTAGCACAATGATTATGAGCAACCCACATGGTGAATTACTTAGTCGAATGACACCTTATTCCAACAGCTATTACAACTACTTCTTCACCTCGCTTGCTTCTATATGGACTGCCTATACAACCTAATGCTTGTCAATGAGAGGTTTGACAATAAATCAAACTCATGCTCCACTCCCCCCTTGGACATTAGCCCTTTAGGCTTTAGGAACACACCTTGTATTCATGTAGAAACCCTTCTAGTTGCTATTTATTTTCATTAGTAAACCCCTCTAGGGATGATATTACTCTCACTAACTCTTATACATACTGATTTTCTCTTAAAAATAATAAAACATACTTCCTCCTAGAACTAATTAGTTTCTTGGCTTGCTTAGTAGTCACTAGTGAAATTTTAGATTTTCCAATATGCGCATTGATGGTGAAGGATTTTCCATCCTTGATGAGGTGTTACCGATTGGCTCTTTGCATGAAGATTGCATCCCACAAGTACATATAGGGACTTCCAAATGGCATTCCACACATATCAAGGGTAACTACATCTACTTCTACTTTATCAATAAAATCATCACTGATAGAAAATATGATTTTACACTATTTTGTTACCTTTATTTCTGCATCCTTATTTACCGTTCCTAATGAATATGGGCTTGGATGATCATGAACTTCCAATCCAAATTTGTTGAATAACTTTTCTTTAATGATATTGGGCTTGTGATCCTAAGTCTGATAGAGCATCAATATTTGTCTTCATGACCTGTTTCTTTATATAGAAGAGTTTTCTCTTTTCATTATCTTCCTTTTGTTGAAGGCTACTCAAATTCACCCCCTTTTGCACTTATGTACAAATAATATTCTCATCCACATTTGAGCTGCTTTCCACTTGATTTCTCAATCTATGGTCATGATATTTTTCTTCTTGGTATCTTTCTTTTTGTTCTTTGGGTTGAGTGTTGGATGAAATTTCCAACACTTCTCCTCTATTTGATCATCAATTTTATAATGGTTGCAATGATTACTCGGATCTTTGCATTGGTGTGTTATGGTTGTTGCATTGTTTCCCTTCCCCCTTTCCACTTCTTCTTCCCCTCCTTGGCATCTTCCTAGTGCTCTTTCTGCTTTGACCCAATTGTTTTCCATTTCTTTTGGCCTATGTTCTCCAAGTAGTGTGCTTGTATGCAAGCCTCATCTACCAATCTGAGCTTGAAAAACATCACTTTCTTTCTCAGATGGTTGTGCAGACTAGCCAGATACTTAAGGAGTACGCTTAGGTTCTTTAGGGGGATGCCTAATATTATGGGCATCTTTCTAAATTCTATTGTGCACTCATATACACTTTTTCGTTGTCTCTACTTGAAGTAATGCCACTAAATCCATTGGTTCTATACGTATCTGATGGGGAAGAATTGTGGCTTTATGATTTTTTTTCAATCCTCCTAACTAGTCACTAGAGAATCTCTCTCCAACCTCAAGGTCTCTATGTGGGGTTCCCACCAAGTCAAGTCATGGCCTTTTAATTTTAGTTGATCAAATGAAATATTTTTTCTTCTTCTATATGTTGTATACTAAAATAAACTTGTAATTGCTGCAACTAGTGATTTAACTTTAGAGCATCAATCTCACCTTAATAAAACTTGATGTCAACCTTTGTTTCCATTTCAGTAGGGGTTGTGAATGTTTCATGGAACTCAAACTGGGTTTATCCTTTTTGGGTTCTTTCTTGGACTCCCTCTTTGGTTCTTCCCAATCTACCGATTTCCCCTTCAATCTAACCTCTATGTTAGAACCTCAATATTCTCTGAATATCCTGAGCTTATTAGTTAGGTACACCATGAGGAGGCTCACATTATGGTTTATATTTTCAACTTGTGCTTCCAACCATACAAACCTCTCTTGTGCAGTATCCTGAGGGTTATTCACATATTTGTCAACCATGACTATGGTTTTGTGACTTTTGGCTTAACCGGTCTAAATCCACTGCAACTCCCCACAATATACCCAAAGAAACCTACTCTAGCACTAATATGATTAGTAAATTGGCATGGATATTCCACTAGACTGTTTGTCACAACATGTCTACTAAAGTATATTAGAAAATCTAATATCTACACTATGAGGGTTTATTTCTCCTTATATTTTTGGATATGTTAATTATTGTTTATTGTGTATGCATGCAAATTATAATTATCAAGGAAATATAGAACAAATAGAACAATCAATCACTAACCACAATAACACAAGATATGACTTGGGAAACCCTTTTGAAAGAAAACCCAACTCGAAGGTGAGGCTACCCTGCTCTCTCTTTCTCTAAATGGATATGGATGCAAGTAGAAACAAATGAGGCTTGTGGCCTTTGGGCTTCTACATTGTACAAACCCTCTTTGTTTTCTCTCTCCCTATCCTCTCTCGGTTAGTCTTCTCATTTAAGGAATAAAATGCACTCCAATAGAATGAAAGTCCTTTGTCTCCTAGTGGCTTTGTTATAACATAGCTCACTAGTGTACTACTATTTAATTTTGACTCCTTAAACTCTTAACTAGAGTTACAATATAGACTCTTTTGGAGTCTTCTTCATCATTATTATCTGGTTAACCACTTTTCCATGAATAGTGGGGGCTAACATGGCATCCTCTCGAATCATGGTGGTCAAAACAAGAAGGTCAACTTTTGGGTGGCAAAAATTTTTCACATAGACATTGATGAGGCGATTCTTGCACCATTGGAAATGTATGTGTGTCCAGAATAACACTAAGGGGTGCCCACTCAAGAAGCAAATTTTCATCCCTTAAAAATGTCATTTAAGCCCTCAAACTACTTCCGGAAGAATTCAAACCTCAATTCACCAAATTGGGACTTGCTGGTAAAAAAGGTACTGTGAATTCATTCCTCCACTACCATGTAATCATTTTTGAAAACAAATGTAGCAACATTTCCTCCTCAAACTCAATGAAAAAACCACAATAAGAGCACAAGAACAAAACCAACAATGCCTCCAAAACCCAGAGAAACCAATGTCTTGTGCATTCAAGAACCTAGTCTAGGTATAACCTATGGAAACAATAACCAACAAGGACTTGCAAATGATAACAAAACCACCAACCTAATTCTACATCAATGCTCACTTCCATCCACTACCAAACACATCAATGTTTAATTTTAATTTTAATCATCTAGGTCATTTTAATTTTTTTTTTGTTTTTTCAAATTTATGTTAGCGTGCCCTACTACCATGGGGGCTTCACTCAATGAACCCCTGACATAGCACGTGAGTTATGGGCATACTAAACAAGACCCTTAATTTGTCTACATATTGGAAAATACCTCTAAATATCACTTTATTTAGCCCCCTACCAATATGAACCCAATATACCTTCCCAATTAAAAAAACCCCTACTTTCACTAGATATTGTAGGTGTCCATTTTTTTCATTAACATTTTTTATACCCTTTTATATTTTTTTCATTAACTTTGAGCTCCATTTTTTATACACAACATATAAAAACACTTTACCACCCTAATATATGCTCGATATTTTATGTCATTTTTTCCTTAATATATATCCCCCAATATAAACGCACATGGTATGGTATTGCTCCCCTAGTGAAACTCCCATGCCTATTGCCATGCCATATAAGAAAATAATGCTCTTAACCACTTCATATAGAACCTAGATAAATATAAACAAATAAGAACTCAAAAGTGAATACAAACCCATTGTCTTCACAATCATTGCATCCACAAGCCACCACAGAAAGCACCATAATAATCAAAATCATACCACAACTCATTGGAACATGCAAGTGCTAACAAAATAACTACCCTCACAAACCCATGATCACCCACGATCACCCCATGATCAAAATGCAACATATTAACTACCACAACCATAAAATTAATAATTAAGACATTACATATAAAACCTAAAAAAATCATGACTTTGAAACATACCAACCAAAAAATATCTAACCATTTGGAATAAAATACATTAAATAAATCATGACTTTGAAACATACCAACCAAAAAAATATCTAACCATTTTGAATAAAATACATTAAATCAATCACTGACAAAACCTAATACTAATAACAAATCCATTCACTAAACTTGAAAACAAATCCACCTAATTACACAACCTTATATTAACACCTACAAAATTTTACCACCAACTTCATTAACCATGTATTTATCACCACATCAAATCACATAATACATCCAAAATTTTCGAACCTAACCTATGACACAAAAAAAATTACAATCTCAAATTCCAAAATCATTTTAAATATATTTTAAAAAAATAAATAAAAGATGGACCGATAGATATTACCTAATTTACAAGAATTAAACCAATAAATCAAACATTATATGACTTATTCGCATAACATACAAACTCTCTTCTTCATTTTTCAAAAAAAAAAAAAAAAAAAAAAAAAAAAATTGACCAATACAAACTACCTAATTCACAAAAATTACACCAATAAAACAAACATCATATGACTTATTCACATTACATACAGTAGAGTGTGTAATCCGCAACTACATTTGGATGTAAGTATATTTGGGCACATGTACCTTTAAGTGGCATTAACTATATTGATTACTAAAAATATCAAAAAGTATATTATAACGATTGATTTTATCATTAAAATTTATGTCAAAAAGTTTTGGATCTTTAATCTCTATTTTATGTAATAATAATATTATGAATCAATGCTTGGGGAGACCGAAGTTCAAATCTCATTGAGTACAATGACCTGCTGTGGTGGTGGCTAGAGGGGCAGATTCCCCTTTCCCGTGAGTCTGCTCTTGCTAAAATCATAGGAACTTAGTATACGCGACTTGCAGGTTGTTGGTTATGCTCTTGGTGTTATAGTGGCAGCTATGAAGTTTGATCCTGAATCTCTCATAGATTAAGCCTAGCAGTTACCGATTCACTATATAGTTAAAAAAAATATTCTAAATGAAGAATCATAATATATATATATTTTTTTATTTTTAAATAATAATATCATGGATCAACGTTCATTATAACAATGCTTCTATGCATATCATTATGTGGATTTTCAGTCTTTACACCTTGATCACAATGTAAGGATTTGCAATACAAGTAGATTCATTCTTAGTCCAAATTATTTTTAAATAATAATATCATGGATCAACGTTCATTATAACAATGCTTCTATGCATATCATTATGTGGATTTTCAGTCTTTACACCTTGATCACAATGTAAGGATTTGCAATACAAGTAGATTCATTCTTAGTCCAAATTAATGTTTAGGTGAAAATTAAAATTTTTAAGTTTATTTAAATAATAATTAAAATTAAATATTGATTTTAAAATTTAAATATATTTATATTGAAAAACTTTCAATTAATTAAAGAATATTAGTGTGTTTTAATAATTTTGATTTGATATAATAACCTAATAAACAAATAAATAATAATTAAATTAATCAAAATATTTTGATTTCATAAATATATAAATAAAATAACTTGATTAATAACATAATAAAATAATATATAATAATAAAATTAATATTTATATATTTTAATTTCATAAAATTAAATAAAATAAAATAAAATAATTAATAATATAATAAAAAATAGATCACTTATAATATATTTTAATTTATTGCCTAATTACACGGGATCAACGGGATACAAATCTAAAGTCCACATCTATTTTAAATTTTTTAAAATTTGATCTTTATCTGTATTTAAAGATAAACATTGACTCTTAATATTTCACATCCAACTCTCTTTATTTATACTTTTAAGATATGAGACCAAAATACAGCTCAGCCCACTTCGTATATTAGAGAAATTACATCAACAACCGTCACCCAGACCCCCTGTCGGTACCGAACATTAATGACACCAGACGACCTGAGAAATGAGAAATCTAACACCTTTTCCATTAAAATATTTACAGAACCCTTACATGAGGCCAGGCCAGGCCAGGGCTTTTTCTTTCCTATAAATTAAAAAGAAACACTATACCGGATAATCAGATGACGATGTATATACAGTGAATATCTACGATTCTTCAGGCTCACAGTTGCCGTCCCATGCCCACACAATATCCTTGAGACCTGGCCTTAAGGTCTGGCTGCAGAAATTACTGTACTCGAGCGTGTCCCCCCCGTTGTTGCCAAGCTCCACCATGAAGAGTGACGGCGTGACTTCGAAAATCTCGGCATCAATACACAAATGCCCCTTCTTGGTGTCCTGCAACTCTACCTTGCAGTTCTTGTACTTCTTGACGCTGAATTTCAGCACTCTGGCTATCTCCTCCAGCTTCGACATTATGCTCAAGGCCGGTTGAATCGACAAGAACCTTGACGGCTCCTGCTCTACGGGCTTGTCCTTGAACAGTCCCGATAGACTGAACCAGGGCGAGAGGGAGATTATGTGGAAGGCGGTCAGACACGTCGGCTTGGCGGTGAAGAACGCCGACTCGACATCATCCGGAACCGCGTCATCGACGTCGATCTTGGCTTGCGGGCGCTTGAAGCCTCGGCTGAACCAGGGGACTTCCATCAGCTGCGGGACAGTGATCCTTGTCCGGGGATTTGGGTCGAGTAACAGAAAGACGAGCCGCCGGGCATCGGAAGAAAACCAGGAGGGGCACTTGAATTCCCCTTTGTTGATCTTCTTATACATCGCCATCACATTCGCGCCTCGGAACGGCAAGTAGCCCGCCATGAGAACGAACAGTACGACGCCGCAAGACCAGATGTCGGCCTTGGCACCGTCGTAGCCTTTCCTGGAAACGACCTCCGGTGCGACGTAGGACGGCGTGCCGCATGTCGTGTGGAGAAGGCCGTCCCGCCTGAACTGCGCCGGCAGAGCGCTGAGGCCAAAGTCGGTGACCTTCAAGTCCCCGTTTTCGTCCACTAACAAATTCTCCGGCTTCAGGTCTCGGTGGTACACGCGTTGGCTGTGGCAGAAATCCACCGCGCTAATCAGTTGCTGAAAATACTTCAACGCCTCTTCCTCCTCCAATCTGCCCTTTTTCACAACCCTGTCGAAGAGCTCGCCGCCCCTAACATACTCCATGACGAAGTAAATCTTGGTCTTGCTAGCCATGACTTCGTAGAGCCGAACGATGTTGGGGTGCTTGACCAATCTCATAACCGAGATTTCTCGTTTAATCTGCTCGATCATGCCGCCCTTGAGAATTTTTCGTGTGTCCATGGCTTTAATCGCGACACTCTGGCCAGTCTCGAGGTGTGTGGCGAAGTAGACCTTGGCGAACGAGCCCCGCCCCACCAAGCGCCCTACTTCGTACCTCCCCATCAGAATATTGGGCGCGGTGCTCATCTCTGCTCAGAGGAAAGAGATCATGAAGATCAATCATCTTCCATGTCTTGGGCGTATGCCATTTCTAAGCCGACACCTTTGTAGTCGCATATTCCATAAGCGATGAGAACTCGGAGTGACCTCTGAGGCAAAGGTGTGAATGTGATATGATAGCGTCCCCATTTTCAATTATATCCTTATGAATTATCAATATTTAAGAAAATCGGTGGATAGTCCCTTCATGATATCTAAACGATAGAAATGAAAATTTTTATGTGGCTCTCATGATGTCACTACTGTCACTTTCATAGACCTGCTGTCCTGCAACTTACAGATAAATACAATCCAATTATTTTCATGACCGACTAGAGTGGGATCTGGGAAGGATCCTCAAATTAAAGTGTTGTTTTTTGTGTTTTTAAATAACATTAATATTTTAAAAAGTAGGAGTGGGTCAAGCATATTTACTTTACCAATCTATCCAGTGATTAATAGAGTGCAGTGTATACTTATTACTAGATAATGCACTTGATTAATAGAGTGCAGTGTATACTTATTACTAGATAATGCACTTGTTTTAATTTTATAGTGGAAATATATTGTTTTTTATGTGTTTATGGTAGAAGGGGTTATCCATGAAGCTTGTTATTTTAATAAATTCTTATTAAATTTTAGAGAAATTGGACCAGAAAACCCCACTTGAAAAGCTTCCAAAAAGTCTCACTAAAAGACAATATATGACATATGGTGAGTTATTTACCTAAATAATTTACAAACAAAATAAGACAATACCAAAAATTATATTCTTCCCTTTATCCTTGCATCTTTCCCTTGTTCTGTTATATGATGTTTGATGTTTTATTTTCCTTTTTATGCTAAAGTCAAAGATGTCCTAATTGCTTGGGAATCCAAACTCTTTCCTTTTAAAAGTTAAATTTTTAATTTTTATTGAACTTAGACTTCTGTGATCCATATACCCCAAAGATATGAAAGGGGTTTATATTATTCCTTGTTCTTGTGGAGCCCCCTATATTGGTGAGACTGGTCGCTCCATTAATCAAAGGATTAGTGAGCACGCGGCTGACCTAAAGCATATGAGAACTAAATCTTCCGCGTTATCAGAACATGTAGAGAAAACCAATCATCATGTTTGCATCGAGGAGGCTAGTGTGATTGCTAGAGTGTCTCAATTCCATCACCGGAAATTTAGGGAAGCCCTTGAAATTGAAAAAAGGCTGATCAATCTGAATAGGGAGGATGGTTGGAAGATTAGTAGTTGCTGGATCCCAGCCCTCTCCTCCTAGTTGTCTGCCTTCTTTCTCTCCCTCAATTGGTGTTTTCTATTAAGTTGGTGTTTTCTATCTATTTATTTATTATTATTAG
>APFE031609738.1:103664-147320 GCA_000404065.3 Pinus taeda
ATAAGTTTTTCTATGTGATTTTCGCCCAAGATTCTTCAAATTTTTTTTTAATTTTTATTATTAAGAAAATTATTTTAATTGTAATTGTTCTAAAGCAAAAATGATTGTAATTGTAATTGTTTTAAAGCAAAATTGGGCAATAATAGTTTTAAACAATATCATGCTCACTAATAAGGTTGACACATCAACAAATGGATGAAATAAAAGTAAAAAGAATATGCTTCCATTGTGACAACAAGTACAATAACACACATAAATGTGGTGAGAAGAAATTATTCTACATATATTGTGAAGATGAAGAATATCAAGAAGTCGAACCATCACAAGATCTAGAGCTAGAAGAGACTACTCCAACGGTATTGTGTTATGCATTGACTACCATCATTGCTCCACAAACTGTAAGAAAGATGTATAAAAAAGAATAAAGTAACAATGTTGATTGATTTAGGTATTATGCATAATTTCATCAATTACAAATTGGAAAAACTTCTTAGCTACTTTATATATCTGGCATCAAAATTTCAAGTAATGATTGTAGATGGAGCTACCATAAATTGTTCAGGGAAGTGTCACAATATTAGGCTAAATATGGGTAAGTATTTATTGGATAGTCTCATGATAGAAATCCAAATGGGTGGTGCTTTTGTTGTATTAGGGATCCAATAGCTACAATCATTGATCTTTTCACAAAATTTTCCTCAGAAGGAAAAGAAATTGAGCTAAGAGGTATTTTGTGGAAACCCTTAAAGTGATAATCTCTAATAGCAAGAAAAAATTAATAAAAAAGAGATATAGTGATGTATTTGCATAATTCTGTTCATTAAATGTTCAAACATTTATATCCTCTACTCTAGTGGATCTCTATAAAGTTATCAACAACCATTCCAAGGTATTTGGAGAGATGCCTAAGGGTATTCAACTTTCTCAAGAGATCATAGCCATGCTATTCATTTACAACCTAGAAATGTATAACTTGAAGTGTTAAAATCACATGGGAGACTTTTTTGTCGACACGTTTCGAACCCTTTAATGTGGTTCATCATCAGGACAAGGTGGAGATTCAGATTGTGGCATCAAAATAAATAGCGAGATCAATGTAGAGAACATTAATATCTTTAACAGATATTATAACAACTAGTCAACTAGTTTTGAAAAAAGAATGAAAAGAGAAAATTGAATCTTCTCCAATTTACTTTTATTCATTGATTTATATTGTTAATATATTTTTCTGGATCTAATTATGAATATTGAATTAATAATTTGACTAACACTTAATAACTATTTTAGTCCCTATTTATTTATATTTTATTCTATTTCATTAACTTTATAAATTAAAATATTATTAAATTAATTTTGATTTGATCTTTATCTTAATTATTTTATTTTATATATTCCTAGTAATTTTTTTAGCATTTATTAATTTGATCTTTACCTCCTTACATGTTTGATTTGATTTGATTTTTTTTGTTTTTGGTTGATAAGTGAGTGAATTCTGAAAATCACTCTTACCTTCTGGCTGAGAGGCCGCAACTCAGGGGCATCTAAGCCGTCAAAGTCACCCGGGGATGGCACCGGGCCTGAGCTGCACCAGTGGAAACCTTATTGGATTTTTGGTATCGATGAGACTAGAACCAATTACCTTTTGCTTACAAAACGCCTTAACCTTAATATATTTTAATCTTAGTCATTAACCTATAAATTAAAATATTATTAAATTAAATTAATTTTAATTTACAAAAAAAAAATTTGACCCAATTCCCTTTAGCATTTTGAATTATTTTTGATATTATTAAATCAATTTAATTCCTCTTTTTATTAGAATTTTTTTCTTGATCTAAATCTTAATTTTTGACTCAAGTCCCCTCTATCATTCTTTTTCAAAACTAGTTGTTATAATAATCGTTAAAGATATTAATGTTCTCTACATTGATCTCACTATTTATTTTGATGCCAAGATCTGAATCTCCATCTTGTATTGACGATGAACCACACTAGAGGGTTCGAAACACGTCGGCAAAAAAGTCTCCCATGCGATTTTCACCGAGAGATAGCTCGACAATGTATTGTAACATTGAAAGGAACATAATGAAAAATCTATCTGGTAGTCTCGATTTTGTGATCTAGGGGAAAACCTCTGTGTATTTGTTTTGTGTTTCTTGCCATTATATATTTTTTGTTTTTTAAGAATTCGTTTGCAGGTAACTTATTTACAGGGTTAAAACCTACATTTGGAGTCAAAGTTGTTTCAACTTCAAGGGGATGCCTTTGCTGCTAACCGATTTTGCTCGGGCCTATGGTAAACCCAGTTTAGTGGGAGATTTGCGGGATTGATTCTTACGGTGAAAGAAGATGGCGAGCAGTGGAAAGATAGAGATCGAGAAATTTAATGGTCAAATTTTTGAGTTGTGGAAGCTTAAGATGGAGGATCTGCTGGTGGATAAAGATCAGTGGATCACAGTAGATCTAGGTACTAAACCAACAAAAATGTTAGCAAAATACTGGGTGAAGTTGGATTAGAAGGCAAAGAGCACAATATGGTTGTGTATCTCAAATTCAGTATTGTTGAATGTATCAGGGGAAGTTACAACGAAGGATTTGTGGGAAAAGTTAGGAACTTTGTACCAATCCAAGTCTCTCGTGAACAAATTGTTCCTACGAAAAAAGTTATATACCCTGAGGATGAAGGATGGAGACTCGACGATAGAGCATCTGAATGCCTTTAATATTGTGGTAAGCGAGTTGTTATCTATTGATATAAAAATTTCAGATGAAGATAGTCCATCAATTTGTTGCGTTCTCTACCAGATTCGTGGGATAGTCTGGTTGTTTCTATAGGTAGCAATACAACTACCTTGAAGTTTGATGAAATAGTCTCATCCTTATTGTTGGAGGAGAAGAGACGGAAAAATATGGAGATTTAGAATGGAGATGCCTTGTCTGTGTGAGGATGGTCCCAGAACAGAAACAAAAATATGTCCTTGAGTGGGAGACCTAAATCTCCAGGAAAACCTATAAAGGTATGTTGGAAATGCGAAAGGGAAAAGCACTACAAAAAGTAATTTAGATCTAAATCTCCTGATAAAGGAAAGGGATATGATGATGGTCCTTTTGCATAGGCGAAAACTACCTCAGATTAAGGTGGGGATGTGTACTTGGCTTCTTCTTCAAGTACACATGTAGATCATGAGGCATGGTTGATTGACTCAGGTGCATCCTTTCACTTCAGTCCCCATAGGGAGTGGTTCTGTGAGTATGAGAAATATGATGGTGGTGATGTATTCTTAAGGGATGTCAGGAAGGCTAGAATCATCGGACGCAAAAATGTCAAGTTGAAGTTACAAGGTGGAAGGATTAGAACACTACAGGGTGTTCTGCATATTCCTGCATTGGCCATAAATAATATTTTTGTAAGAAAGATGGATGATGCAAGTGTAAAAACATTGTTCAAGAAAGATACCTACAAGATGGTTTAGGGAGCACTGGTATTGATGCGGGGAGTTCGGATTGGAACTCTATACAAGCTTCTGGGTAGTACTGTTATTGTTGGGTGCAACAGTTTTGTGGTTCCTGAAAGTGGAGCAGAAAATCTAGTGGCCTCTTGAGAAAAGACCATGCTATGACATTAAAGGCTTGGACATATTTGAGATAAGGGCCTTCAGATACTTCATGGTAATGGTATGGTAGAAGGTATTTCTAATTTCTCTTTGGATTTCAATTTTTGTGAACATTGTGTATATGGGAAGCAGAAACGAGTGAGCTCCCCCGCTGGTGCTAAGAGGGTGAAAGGGATATTAGAGCTTGTGCTCAATGACGTGTTTGGACTTGTGTCGGTTCCATCATTGGGTAAGTCTGTGTACTATGTATCATTTATAAATGACTTCTCAAGGTATACATCGATATATTTCCTCAGGAAGAAATGTGAAGTCTTTGACAGGTTTAAAGAATTTAAGGCTCTAGTGGAAAACTAGACAGAGAAGAAGATAAAGGTGTTGAGGACAGATAATGGTGGAGAGTTCTGCAAGAAGGAATTTGAAGAATTTCGTAAGAAGTGTGGTATAGAACGACATAAGACTACTCCATATAGACTTCAGCAAAAGGGAGTTGCAGAAAGAATGAATGGGACATTAATGGAAAAGGAAAGAAGCATGGTTAGTGGTGTCAGGTTAGGACATGAATTATAGGCAGAGATGGTGGAGACTGCATGTTACCTGGTTAATAGATCACCTTCATCAGCGTTGGAGGATAAATCTCCACATGAGGTATGGAGTCGTAGGAAACTCTCTCTTTCACATCTAAGGGTATTTGGTTGTGATTCATATGTACATGTTCCAAAGGAGTAAAGAACCAAGTTGGAAAGTAAATTAGAAAGGTGCATCTTTATTGGGTATAAGGATGGTTTAAGAGTTTATAAGCTTTGGAACCCAGAAACAAGGAAGGTTGTGTACAACTGAGATGTGGAGTTTAGATAGGTGAAAGGTGTTATTAAACATGAAGTCCTACCAAAGGAACTTGAGAAGATAGAGTTTGAACTAAACAAGGAAGAATCAGACTCTACAACAGAACAAGAATCAGAAGATGAAGAGCCACAAACTCCAATTGTGAGAAGATCTATTCGAGAAAGAAGGAAGCCATAAAGGTATAGTCCATTTGCTTTCTGTTCAAATTTTTCTTTATTTATCACTGATGATGATCCTAGAATTGTTAGGGAGGCAGTAGATTCAAAGGATGGAAAACTATAGAAAGAGGCCATGGTTGATGAAATGGCATCTTTGGACAAAACTGAGGCTTGGGATCTCGTGGAGTTTTCGGTTGGAAGGAAAACCATTGGCAAAAAATGGGTGTTTAAGAAGAAGATGAATGCATAAGGCAAGGTGGAAAAATACAAAGCTCGGTTGGTAGCAAAAGGTTATTCCTAGGTTCCAAGAATTGGTTTTGGTGATATTTTTTCTCCTATTGCTAAGGTAGATTCTATTAGATTACTTTTATTTGTTGTTGTTGCTTTTGATTTTGAGGTAGAACAGATGGATGTGAAGACAACATTTCTTCATAGGGACATGGAAGAAGAGATCTACATGAAGCAACCTGAAGGCTTTGTGGTGAAGGCTAAGAAAGAACTGGTATGCAGGTTAAAAAAAGTCTATGCATGGGTTAAAATAGTCACCAAGGATGTGGTATCAGAAATTTGATACATATATACGAGGACTTGGCTTCACTAGAAGCAAAGTGGATTACTGTGTGTATTTTAAATCAATTGGTGACCATGTTATTTATTTGGCCTTATATGTGGATGATATGTTTCTGATTGGAAATGACAAAGAAATTATCTAGGATTTGAAGACGCAATTGTCCACCAAATTTGACATGAAGGATCTTGGTGCTGCAACCTATATTTTGGGCATGGAAATTAAATGAGATCGGGAAAAGAGGAAGATCTAGTTAAACCAGAGGAAGTATGTCGAGACAATACTTCAAGGGTTTAATATGTAGGATAGTAAACTTGTGAAAGTTCCTATTCATGTAGGTGTAAACTTATATGTCGAACATTGTCCCAAGACACAAGAAGAGGAAGAGGACATGTCCTGTGTTCCATACGTAAGTGTAGTCGGTAGTTTGATGTATGCAATGGTCTGTACTAGACTAGACATTGCACATGTAGTGGTAGTATTGAGTAGGTTTATGTCAAAACCAGGGAAGGAGCATTGGAGAACAGTGAAGTGAGTTTTCAAGTATTTGCATGGCACTAGTGATCATGGTTTGTGCTACCAAGGAAGACCAAGATTGGACAGAGTTTTTTTCATCCATGGCTTTGTTGATGCAGATTGGGCTTGAGATCTGGATCAGAGAAGATCTACAAGTGGGTATGTGTTTAACCTATTTGGAGGTGTAGTTAGTTGGATGAGCAAGAGACAGTTTGTAGTGGAACTTTCAACTACAAAGGAAAAATACATGACAGCCACTCATGCAAGCAAGGAATCAGTTTGGTTCCAGAGATTGTGTTCAAGTATGGGGTTAGTACAACAAGTTGTAAGGATAGATTATGACAAATCTCTTGTGATAGGGCTAGACCAATGACTGATATCTCCTATGACAGGGTTGGACCAATGATTAAGCTCTCCTATGACCCCATATGTAGAAAAGAAAACAATAAGTGGGAGAATGTTGGGTGTGTGTTATATTATTTGCACGACTAGTTGCACGTGCGTGAGGGGTCACAGGGGGGGGCAATATCCTCCCTTGTTTGTTGTGTCAGGCACAAGAAATGGGTCACAGCGGGGATTGAGGGGGGTGGTCGGCCCCCTGTACGGGGTCCAGTATAGTGCCTCAAGGAAAATTTTGTGGACCCAATATTAGGTGGGCAGGCCTACCTATGGTTTTTTGCATGAGTTTTTCACATGGCTTTCGCATGATGGTTTTCTTCCTATGGTATTTTTTGGATCTGGTCAAGGGAACTATGGTTATGTTCTAAGCCAGGGTTAATGGATTGGGATTTATGAATGCTTCGACATGTATATAAATGCATTGTAACATTGAAAGGAACATAATGAAAAATCAATCTGGTAGCCCCGATTTTGGGATCTAGGGGAAAATATATGTGTATTTATTGTGTGTTTCTTGCCATTGTATATTCTCTATTTTTTAAGAATTCATTTGCAGGTAATTTATGTACAGGGTTAAAACCTACATCTCTAACTGAGTTTAATGACATGCACAATAGGCACACAGGTGGAGTATCACTTCCCTGAGTGAAGGATGAACCCCATACCACCTTTGTCCTCATGGGGCATGTTTGTGTGGTCAACACACAAAACACGAATAAGAATTCGACAACAACAAGAGGTTGGTTGGAAGAAAGCAGGAGAGTATGCATTTATGCGAGGGAGTAGTTGGCTAACCCATGAAGACAGACATAAAATGTGTGTTATGTATGAAGAGAATGTTAGGATATGAATACATTAGTAGCAAGAGAAAGAGTAGTTGAAGCACAATTACAAAGGTTCAAGCAGGCAAGTGAAATATGTTGGGATAAGCATATGGGATATTTGAAGTGAACTCGCTGAAATGAAGGAGCTCAAGGAGTGGTGTAGGAACAAGAGAAAAGTATATCGATGGAGACACTTTGTTTCTAGATACCTATGGGTGATTGGGTGAAAAATTGTGTGCTATGGATCCCTGTTTAGTAGAGTGGAGACTCTATGAATTTGGATACCTGCAAGGGTTTGTAGGTGTAATTATTGTGTACGTAGGATCCCTACTGAGTAGGTGGAGACATAGTTGTTATGGTTCTCTATAATAACTAGTAGGTTGAGAGATTATGTGCTTTGGATTCCTATAAGTAGGTGGAGACACCATGAGCTTTGGATTCCTGTAAGTAGGTGGATACATCATGAGCTTTGGATCCTATGTGAACTGGTTGATTGACATCTGTGTGAGTTCCCTTAAGAACTTAACTCCTTAGACTCTAAATTTGGCTTGGGGGAGGTCCCCTACAAGAAATATTACAGTGCAATTGGCCTATGGTTGGGTGGAGAGTTGAAGTCCTTCCCTCAATTTCCAGTCATTAAGTTAACCAAATAAGTAGATTCTCTTATATGTGTGTGTGTGTGTGTTTCATTGTGAATAATGAATGAAATTGTTATGTGTTATAAAAATGATTGTATCAACATTGATTGTAAAGGAATGTGTTTTTCCAAGTTGTCTATAATGAGATGGTTATGTGAATGATTCTCACGGTTGTCAGGGACTTTTAGATCCCTGTGGTTGCTAGCATGATCCTAAGTTACAAAGATATTTACATGGTATTGTATGAATGTTTGATGTGCGTAGATAAACTATTACTGTGTGTGATTTCCATTGTTTGGTAAGGTATATATTTCATGTATATTTCACTATTTAAAATTGTTGAATACCTTTCTCGGTAAAGAACTCATGATGTAAAATGTATGATTTTTCAAGTGGATCTGATAACATTGTCTAAGATCCATTCTATGGAAATATATGATGTCGTTGTGTTGAATTTACAAAGTGTTATTAACCATGGTTTTGGATTGTTTCTATGCATATTAGTAGGAATGTTGATGGATTTGCTTATTGTATTATGGTTATGAAAATATATTTAGATTCTTAGTGTTGGAATTAGGGTTTCATTCTAGTGAAAGATAGTGTTATGAGAAACACTTGGCTTTAAGGAAATCTTGGGAAAGGACCCTAAAATCCTTAAAGCCTCTACGTATGATCACTCCATGGAAATCATACTTATTATAAGGATAGATTAGACCTTGGAAAATTTTTTATCTGGCTCAGATGCATTTTAAGAAAGGTGGATGTATTTGGGAGTTCATACATTTGGGTCATTTTCACTTATGTAATTTTGTGAAGGAACCTGATTTGAAATACTTCGTATATGTCATGAAGTGAGTAAAGGAACTATCTAGGGTGGGTCCCATTTTTGGTGCCTAAAGGCTTAGAGATGGATTTACTACAAGTTGGATCTACAATGAAATTCAAAGTGGAGCTTGTAGGGAAAATGTTTTTCACAAAGCCAAATTACATCATGAAAGGCAGATGTATCCGAAAATCTAGGACAACCAGGGGTGAGGGAAAAATCCAGATGTGTGTAGCCTCATATGTGGGCTAGGGCAAGATTTCTTAAGTATCCCTACTTTATCCAGGGTGGTTCCTATATAGTGGGGTAGAGTGCATGGAGCCAGATAAGTTAGTTCATGGATGTATCTCAACATCTGGGAGGAAAGGCTTGACACAAGCCTGGAAAAAGCCCGAATGCTGGGCCACGACTAAATACATTTAGGAAGGTGATATATGAGAGTCCAGGAGAGTTATTAAGGTGAAAAAGTCAGGTACACCCATATCTTCCCTAGAACCGGATACAAAGGAATTTTATGTAAGCATGAAGAAGTGGGGTTCCATGCAACCCGTTGGTTGGGATGAGGTGGCAAGCACTCCAAGGGCCTGGTGAGGCTATTTGGATTCCATGTGACGATTCCAAAGGGATGTGGATCACCTAACATGAAATTTATCAATGTGGCATGTGGAAAGTATAAATGGCCTTTTGGGGTGGTCAAGAGGTTGATTTTTGGATGACACATGGTACTGTCAGAGGATGCCACATGGTAGGGTGACATAGACATGATGTCAACATGATGTTAGTCAGAAGCAGACTACAAGTTGACATTGACATTAAGTGGAGTGGGCATCATGTACATGCTAAGGTGGTGTCGGGTATGACATGGAAACGAGTGTGGTGGGGGCCACAGTCACATAAATAAAAAATAGAAAACCCCCCTCGTTAACTATTGGGAAGGTAGGGGGCCTCGTTGTTAATACAGGCCACCGATTTGAAGGGGTGGACATGTGGAGAATATAAATTAAAGGGGGGGATTGTGAGAGGTCTGGTCACATAAGCGGCAAATAGAGGACACACACCCCCCCCCCCAATGTTAATTATCGAAAGGCAGGGGCCCATAATTAATATAGATCATTGATCTAATCAAGAAGGTCACATGAGGGCATCAAGTTGGGAAGGGTTTAAAAATTGGCCATGCGAGTGACACATTGTAGAAATTTCTACAAATCTAGCTCTGATACCATATAGAAATATGGTGATAGAATTGTAACTACTCAAGAAATTTAATCTAAATCAAAAGACACAATTCTACTCTACTACTCCACAAAAATTAATTCATAATTTAGAAAAACATTCGTAGACATGCATCATCAAATACACATGTACACAAATGTTTCTAGCGGAAAGAAACTGCTAAAAACACCTTAAGCATGTTTGCATTAATCAAGTGAATTGAGAAACCATTACAATTGTGATCTCTCACTCTGAGGACAAACTACAAGAGTAAATGTGTTCTCACTATGTTGCACTCGCGCTACCCACATTCTCACTGCCTCCACTCGCTCCTATTTCTTTACACAATTCTTGAGTAAAAAAGACCCTATTTACCCCCTATTTTCTTGCACAATTCCCAAGGATTGATCACCTGACCAATACTCTAAACTCTACACTCAATCTAGTATATAATTACTTATACATTGTCTTGGAATCTCAACCACCACAACTTGAGAAATTCAAATTCCTTGAATGCTTTAGCTATTTTTGGTTGATTGATTAGTTAACTAGATGATCTCTGAGTTAGACTACTCTCCTACTGCACAAATGAACTTCCACTAGTTCAATCAATTGTTAGAACTAATTTAACTGAACACAACTGGAAATAATTGACCTTGATTGCTACAAATTAGAAATCACACATGCTTAAATGAACTCCAAGCCCTCTAACTCAAATTTATTGAGCTAAGTGAAAAGAGCCATGTAACACAATTTAACTGCTTCAAAGTTGTCTACTGATGTGGAAATTCGAATTTTCTCAATTTGACCAAGGTAAAATCAAATTGAGCCTTTCTTGCTACACTTCTCAACATTCCCTCTTAACAAGAAAGGGATTTTCAACCACCCCTATTCTTCACCTGTGGAATGTATTGTAGAACTACCTCTCGTTGTTGTTACATCTACTACAACAAATGAAACTAAGAATAATCCAAAGAAAACATTGAATCAACTGTGTATGCAACTGTCTACTAGGAAAACCATATTGTTGTTGACTCTATTACTGAGCCTCCTACTCTGCTGTCAAAAATCCTCTGAAATCCTCAGTATTTGACTACCATTGATCCTCCTGCTACTGAATATATTGGGCCCTTGTAGTAAGGTAATGATCCATGAGGAGAGCGCCTTAACGGATCCTTCCCAAATTTCTGTAATTTTGGGGTTAGGGATCTACATCGCCCCACCTCACTCCTAGAGGTACAACTGCATACATGGAAAAATATGATCTACTCATACTAAAACTATTGCTCTATTGCTTCTTCCACATTGCTTCTGCAACTACTGCAATAATGATTTTGATCTCCCCATATCCTAAAGTACTAACTTCCATAGGGCTACTCCCTTTGAAACTAGACTCCCTTTGAGTCTTGATCTCCCTATGGGAAATCTCGTTGCTCCTAAATCCACCAATATCAATGTTCACAACTCCTTTTGTGTCACTAAATATTGGCTCACTGATCTGCCCACTAGAAGCCTTCTATGTCCATTAAAAATTCTGCACATAGGGCCTTTTGTATCTTCTCTAAACTAGGGCTCCATCAATCTGCCTCTTAAACGTCCATGGCTCATTTCATGCATACTGTACTTGAGGTCTTCAAGTTGTTGCATACTACATATGAAATTCGTGGTTCACAACTACGTTTGTGAATAGTGCTCAACCTTCTAGATATTCCCTATCTATGTGACATATCAGCTGCTATTGTAACTCTTATTAAGGCTTTCAGATATGCCCACATAAAGTCACTCATTCACTGATTTACACAATGAGACCTCTTATGTTTTATTTATCAAACACCAACCAATGAAATAGGGTAGAAAAACCAACCCACTTGACTGCCCTTGGTTGATCCAAAAGTCAATCCTTAGGGTATCAAAATACAACCCACTTGTTGTGACAAGTTTTCCACTTGTCGACAAGACTTAGGGAAACTATACATCCACTAAGAGGCATCCAACATGCAGTACATAGGATGAATAATTGTTCTAATGTGAACCCTGCTCTATACCATGTAGAAATGTTTACAAATCTAGCTCTGACACCATGTAGAAATATGGTGATAGAATTACAAATCATCAATAAATTTAATCTAAATCAAGAGACATAATTCTACAATACTTCTCTACAGAAATTGATTCACAATTTAGAAAAAATATCACAAACATGCATCATCAAATACACAAGTACATAAATGTTTATGGGGGGAATCAACTACTAAAATCCCCTTAAGCCTATTTTCATTAATCAAGCGAATTGAGAAACCATTACAATTGCAATCTCTCGCTCTTAGGACAAACTACAAGAGTAAGCTTGTTCTCACTCTTCATGCACTTGTGTGATCAATAACATATCAACATACATCAAGACAACATGTATAGTGTTGGCATGGAAAGGTAACAAGTAAATTTATTTATGTTGATATAAAAGAGAATAAAAGAACAAGAAAATCTCATGTAAACTCCGGACACCTAAACCAATAATTTGTAATACATAAAAATATGAGGGAGCATCCCATAAAGCTCTCTAAAAGATCAAATGAAAAGTTCCTTCTTGAACTATTTAGAGGGATATTGGAATTTTGAGTTTGCTATAAACCTTGGAAAGGACTTTGGATAAAATTTTGTGCATATTTTGGTGATGGACACACTTAACCCTAGAACTCAAGGGATTGAGTTTGTTGTGTACTAATGAATGATGTGCAAAGGGAATGTTTTACATGTGTTTTTTTGCTATTGTTGGCTACAATATTTCTTGTTGTTTTATTTGTTGACTTTGAGCTTGGATATCTTGCTTTTTATTTTTGTCATGTGCTTCTATTATAGTTTTTCTATATTGTCATTCTTTCTTCTTACCTTTTGTCGTTTGGTCTTGGTGGTGTCTTGGGAGTGGGAAAGGAAAGGAAAGGAGTTCTCAAAAGAGCTAAATAAATCCCAACTAGAAGTGAAAAACCTTGATTAAACCATGTACATTAGATGAATGGCAGTAGAGGGTGGAAGAAGATGACAAAAAGACTAGGTGGACTGGTTGGGTCCACATCAACAAAATGGATATTAACATGAAAACTATGAAAATAGAATAAGAAGGGATTTTTCTTAACTGAAACTATGTATGATTGATATTTATGTGTGTATTCTATATTTTATGAATATGAAGAATATGAGAAAGTGAAATAAAGGCATGAAGATGTTAATTAGCTTGAAAGATCATTAGTTGAGAACCATCATAACAGTAAGATAAGTGATTAATCTTTAAAAATATGATCATACGCCGTGAATGTGTGAAAATAGAATTTGTACTTACCATGTTTTGGGTAACATAGTGAGGTTACTTAATGGATTCCATGTTGTATGTAACACCATTGGGCAAGTGGGAAGGAAACACCTATTGGTGATAATTATAGTTATTAATATGTTATGCTTATGCTCCTAATATTTGTTTTGAGCATGAATAAATATGATAAAGGATGGAATTTGATAGTGTACGCTTAGCATGGATGAGGACATGTTGGAATCGAATATGAAGATACCCTTATGAGGTTTTCATTGAAATATGTGAATGGATAAGTTGATGAATTTATGATTAACGTGTGAGGTTGGGATCATTTCAGGAAATGTTGAGTATTGTGACAACATGAATGTTATCAACCAGATAGACCCCTCAAAAGGATTCAACTGAAAGTACGGGTAGTGACATTCAAGAAAGTAAGGCAAGAAGTAAGCCTAGGTAAAAAGTGCAACGTAAAGGAATTGGTTTAGATTTCCTTTAGCTGAATTTAATACTATTGCTTCAATAGTAATGTTTGTTTTGCATGGATACCGAGAATTGGTATGGTGAAGGCGGGGGCAGTCTTTGGTATGAAAACTTCCAATAATTTTTTCAATTCCTGCTAAGTGAAATGGATAATTAAAATGCTAATGAATTTAGATATATGCATCTCTCATTTATGACTCAATAGTTTGTTGGAGTAAATATTTAATTGCATTATGAAATACTTAAAATAACTGTGATGCACCTATACAATGCAATGATAGTATCATTTCAATTTATTTGAATTTAGTTGGAGTAATAGAACTATTATGAGTATGATAATTATGTAGCCACTATAGGCTATTGTAAATTTTTATAATAAAAGAGATTGAATATATATGTATGTAAACATTGAAGTGTTCGCTGATTTAAATACCAGGTTGCAGGAAAAGCGTTGGAATGGTGTTTGATATCAAAGCCACCATGACATATCAACAAAAATTTCAAGGGATACCAATGACATGACTACATTGTCATGTCTATGAGATCAGGATTTTGGATCAATCAAAGTTGGGAAAGTGAAATTTATAGTTTGAAATATTTGAGTATAACTCATGAAATAAATTAATTGTTGTGAGGTAGGTAAAATAATGAAGTTAGAATCTTAGGAAGAATACTAACATGATAAGACTCCATGAGTAGTGCAAGGGAGAACACTAGACCAATACTTGGCCATAAGACTCAATGCACATGTCATTAGAGCATGCCATGAGGGTGCTTGGCTGTAAAACTCTAATGAATACCCTGTGCGGGAAAAATTTGTGACATGTAAACTGCTGAGAATGGGGGTTGCCTAGGCCTAGTAGCTATGATGATATTGGAGGTGTGATGATATTATTGTCGATAGATGCCTACCTTGATGGCAGATGAGATGCCCATGCTCACTGGGATTTGAGCATAAAGAAGCCATTTTGGAGCTATACAAAAAGATTACATTGGGCAGTGTGACTGCCATTGAGTGCCTACTTCAGCTAAGAACCAATCAGTGAGATGAATTTGAGGATGGAATGGTATGAAAATACTGCGTCGAGAAGTATATCCATAGGTTGAGATATGTTGTGGATTCCTGTAGTGCTTAACTACTGGAGACATGCTCTGGATTCCTGTAATTCTTAGAAGTGGACTACGTGGAGCTTGTTCAATAAAGACAAAACTAAATACTGCGTGGAACTATGGAGTATATACACCACTCACTCAGTGACTACAAAGTTAAGGAAGCAAATAGTAACAATAAATACAAGTGTCAATTAATAATTTGAAAATTTTCTATGATGAAAGTATGATTTAATTTACAATTTTTATGATGAATCTCATAGGATGTAATATTCCTTTTTTTGGATATGGTAAAAATGGATGAAACCTACTCATGGTATTTAATGTGGTATTTTCCCCTAGTATTTTCCTTTGTTTTTCGAGGGAAATAATAAAATAAGGCTTCTAGAGAATCCATCAAGCCAATAAAAGGGGATAGGAGCTAAGAATTAGATCATTCCGGTTTTATCCATGTTATTGTGTTTTCTTGAGAACTTGGCATGGCCAGTTCTAGTCTGATCCCCAGGATGAAAACCTTGCGGATGCGATTTGTTTGGTGGATCCACCTAGGGTCGACGATTATGCTTAAGTCTTGTTTTCTATTTTAATTAGCAGACGAGCATGCCAATGTTGGGGCTCCAATATTTTTATATGGGCATGTACTCATTTATTTAGTTAATAATATAAATAAAGGTTGCATTTCTAGATCTCGTTGTGTTTAGTGTTTGATTGCAAGTATTTTTCTTACTAAGAACACTAAAGTGTGCTAGATCTGTCAAAATTTTTAAGCTTTGAGATATTACATAGTACTTATATGCTTCTAATGTAAGAATAAATATTGAACTATCCGACATGAATATATGAGGCTAACCGCAAGGCAAACAACATTAGCTCAATAATATCAATGTGTATGACAACAACAACACACTTGATTAGAAGACTTCGGGAACTAGGCCATTGTGGTGACACTGGAACCCCATAATATGCAATGATCGCAATGAGGTATGCCATGATAAACGTGATGTGTTATTCAAGCAAGGCAGGGGTATGCCTTCGCTGAGAAAATTCTTCTTATGCGAGGAATATTTGACAAGGGATAGATTTTCCAAGGGATCGACGAAGCAGAGAAGGGGATGCCTAAACTTGGAAGTTGAGTGATTGTGTGGAAGAGGAACATATTTCCCTAGGGACTGATGAAGAAAAGAAAAGAATTCTAGAATTTGGAAGGTGAATTGGTTTTCAAGGAATCATGTGCACACTCATTAGAATTAGAAATGCATTAGGTGTGTCCTTAGAAGCAATGCCCCGAATTGTTCTCTGAAGGAGCACTCAACACAATGGACAACATAGCTAGACATTGGAGGTGGTTCACACTTTGGAATCAAGTAATCTAGTAGGCCAAGGTGCAAGGGTAGAACTTTGGACCAGATGAAGCCACTTGGGAAATGACTGATCAAATGAGGGTATTGTATCCATTTTTGTTTATTGTGTAAATGAATGTAAAAAGAGTTGTGTATATAAAGTTTGTTTTTGAATTTTGTGTTTGGGAATAAAACACTATTGAATTTTGCGTTCGGGTATAAAACACCAAGGACAATGTTCCTCTAAGGGGGTGGGGTCTGTGACAATTCTTTTTCTACCCCTCTTGTAAATGTCACTATGAATTGTAATTCATGTAAATATTGTAGAAATGTAAATACAGTGACTTGACTGAGAGGAGTGGACATGGATTGAGAGGTTTGACGAGGAGTTTCTTGCAAGTGATTAAACTGAAGGTGCTTCATTAAATATTGTACCCGTTCTCTAACTTAGTTTAATGGCTTGCACATTAGGCAGGGAGGTGGAATATGGGTTCCCTGAGTGAAGGATGAACCTCATACCATGTACATTTTGGTCAAAGCCATTTATTTGATTCTTTATTTGTGTGATTTTTGCTTTTCTCAGTTTTCCACTTTGACTTATCAGTGTGCATTTTTTCGCTCCCTTCCCAATGATTCAAATTTCGTTGAATTTGGACTTACCGTTTGAAAATAATGCTTGTTCAAAATTTGATTGGTTTTCACCACATAAACTTAAAATATGTAAATTTGTATTTTACTATCTTTTATAAATTGTAAATAAATTTAATTTTAATAATTTAAATTAATTAAATATAATTAACTTACATTTAATTAATTTTATTAACTATATTAATGGATTTGATTTACAAAACTATCATATTCGAAACTTTTATATATATATATATATATATATATTTATATTTATATTAAAATAATAATAATTTTTTATATCATCTCTTTCACAACACGCCGACATGTTTCATTTCTCATGTTTTATTACCTCCAGGGATCCCATCCCCGGGATGACGTGGAGCTCCACTTAAAGAAGATCAAAGCCTTCATATTCGTTGAAGTGTAAAAGCTTTAACATATATGAGTGAGAGAGGGACCCAAGTGGGCCTCGGCCTCTCCCTCCTCCACGTATACCTCATTCAACTTCCAAGTTAAATCAAGATATAAACGTGACCATTCCCTTTACATTTGATTATTTTATTTATTTTGTTTTATATTGTATTTCAAATTTTTATTTTATTTATTTTGTTTATATTGTATTCAAATTTGTTTTTTTTTAATTAAAATTAATATTATTAATTTATTTTAATATTTAATTATTGATTTTTTTTAATAATAAATAAATATTAATATTAACGGTTGGGATTTTTTTGTCAATATATTGTATTTTCTAGTATTCTGTTAATTTTGATACTCAAATTTTGGAAGATTTTATTTTGAGTTTTTCTCAACTAAATGAAGTTCATGATGATTTATTAGAAAACGAAAATTATGGAGAGTAATTTGGAGGCATTAAATCAAACAAATCTGAACATTTACTATGCCTAAAATTTAGTAGAAGTTTGGAGCTCCAAATTTGCACCAAAAAAATCAATTTCTAAATTTGTTTTGGTATAACTTGGTTGGTTGAGTCTTGTTGTTGCTAATTCATTTGAAGACTTCCTTCTTAGGCCAAATAAGTTTTGACAGAGATAAATGGGAAACACAAAATTCTTTTTATCTTATTTATTTAATTAGATTTTTGTTTATGAATTTCTTTTCCCAATTTTCTATTTTCAATCTTGGAGTGCAAGTTTAATTGGTTTCTTGTTTGTTTTTGGCAGAAAATTTGTTGGAGGGATGAGGAAAACCAATCTTGAAACAAATGAGATTGCACTAGCATGAAAAATGGGGATTTTTCATCCTTGTTATTGTTGAAGCAAAACTATTTGCAAGACCTCTCGATTTTTTTATTCATGTTTGTAATTATAAACAAGATTTTAGGAGAAGGTAGAGTTCATTTTTTCTACAATTTTAAGACCCTTTTGTAAGGATAATTTTAGCTGTAGGTGAATATGGATACTCAGATCTAAGTTTCTCGGGAATTTGTTTTTCAAGATCTATTCCTTTTATTTGAGGCAAAGTTTGCACTATTGCAACTCTTTCCTTCAACACCAAAGTTAATGATATTGAAAGGACTATTGGAGGTCCATTAAAAACAGAGCAAGGAAATTAGGTTTATTATTTGTATGCAAATATTTTTATTTGTTAATGCAAGTTTTACTTTTTTAATGGCAAATTTGTGCTAATTATTTCATATTGTGCACTTTTGTCAAAATGAGAATGATTGTTCATAAGATCAACAACCTGATCTTCTGTATGCATTAATCTATTATTTTAATTTCCAATTTGCTCTTTTACTTAATCAAATTTATGAGTGACTATTTACTTAAAAAATTTCCATATTATTTCGATTTAACTGTCATTGAATTGTATGAACTATTTCTACATTTTAATGGCCTGTCTTTCATTGTTTTAAATTTCTAAAACAAAGCATGCATTGCACTTAAAATGTTATTTGTTAGAACTTCTTCAACAAATAGACATTCAACATTAAAAGCATGTTAAATCTCCATGTTAATTGAATTCTTGTACTTGATATTTGGGATTTGTCTCCTAGGTATTAAGTTAGGTTTGTTTCCTTTACTTTCCCGCGCTGCATTTAGATCTAGTTTTAGAGTTAGATTAATTTATCACATTTGTTGAAGTCTCCTTATGCAGGAGCAATTGCATTTGTGGCATGGTTAAGCCCTTGCGTTAGCTTAAGAATTGATTTCTTGCAAGATATCCACAATAGGGTAAATTCGATATCTCTCTTTTGTTGATAAGTAATAGAAATACCACAAGTTAGCAGGGAGAGTGAGGGGGTAACTAGACCCAATAAAACTAGTCGAAACCACCAATCCAAATGGAAAATAGTCTAATTTTGGGTTGTGAATGGGTGGTCTCTTGAATTTTGATGAGGTCATTTTTTTCCATCAACATGCAGTCAACATAAAAGATGCAGACAAGGAGTCAATGACAAAAAGAGTATGACAGGAAGAAAGTGGGAGAGTATGTGTTTATGCAGGAGTGTAGTCAGCTAAACAGGGAAGATAAACATAGAATGCGTGTTGTGTATGAAGAGTATCTCGAGATAAGCATAATATAGTGGTGTGATCAAGTGCTCAAAATTAGGATCAAAGCTAAAAGTGGCAGAATTTCGATAAAATTAGCTTAAGATAAAAGTGCTCGTCATCCTAATTCCAACGGTGCAAATGACACTCGAATCCGAGCTCATATGAATAAGTTAGAGCAAGTCAAAGTTCAGGTTTGACTTGGACAGATGGTAGGACTCTTTAGCGAATGGGGAACGCCAAGTGGAAGGTTGCCATTAGCCCCGCATTTTGCAAATCGCATATTGCAGGCAAGTCGGTATTAAAGAATCGACCCTAGAACAAGCAAGGGTGCGATGCAATAATCACAATCGCGCATCGTAGAAGGGAATTACTACAGAAATTGACCGCCAATATACGGGTTGCGATGCAATAATCGCAATCACAGATCGTAGAGTGAAAAGTCTCATATATATGTTACCACCTGACTTCGCTGATTGTGTTTTTTGATGGATCCTAGATGCGATAAGATTATGAGTTTCAGTTGATAGTTCCATTGGGTCCATCGTTTATCACAATCTCATATCGCCCATGCGACATTCACAAACCATAAGACCCGCTGGTTCTCGTCGATTATGTTTTGCGACGGAGTTATTGGTGCCGATAGCTTATGGCCGCCACGTGGCGAAATTTTCACCCAGTTAGCGCTTTTTGGAGAGAAATTGTAGGATCATGCTGGAAATGGTGCAATTTGGGGAGCGAATATTGGGAAAACTAGGAGAGGTCATAACTTCTTCAGTTTTCCACCAAATTGGATGCAAATAGAGGCTAGATAGCCATTTTTGGATATTATGAACTCATTGGAGCAGGTTTTAGAGGAATTTGAGCTTTGTAAACACATTTTCTTACACTTTTGGGCATAATAGAGACGCCCAAGCCATTGGAAGTTGGACCAAGGAGACATAGCCTAGGAGGGGTGAACTCCTTTATCATGTTCTTGTTGTAATGTGTTTTTAATGATGTCATGTACATGTTTATGATGTTGTTCAATCTCTTATTTATGTTTAATTTCTCATATAATTAACATAAAAACTCATTGTTCATTTGCAAAACATTCATGAATCCTTAAGCATAATGAAAACATTTTGTTTCTAATCTGAGGAGGATCTTAACACAACAATCTAATATTCTAAATCATATCATTTTTGGTATCAAAGTTCTAGGTTTTCTTTGTGAAAGAAGGATTTAACTGTTTGCAAGTTTATGTCATGTTGACAAGGTTAAAACTCAAAAGAGGAGAATGAAAGCTGGTTGGAAGCCTTGAAGTTGGGTCAAGGGGAAGAAGAGCAAGGTTTCCACAATCTCCAACACTAGTTCAGCCTCGAGTTATAGTTGAGACTCTAGAGATCATGTCTCATGAAGGAGAACCTACAAACATGACAGAGGATGAGAAATCCTTCAGAAAGGCTTTTTTTGATATGACAGAGATGGTAAAGGTCCTCTAATGCAAGGGGAAAGTTCCAAACTTTCCAAAGGAGAAGGCTCTTCAGGAGGAGGTAATTGAAATGGAGACAAACCTCCACCCTCTCCACCATCTTCTTCATCTTCTTCTTCACAAGCATCTTCACCCTCTTCCACTAACACAACCCTTACTCATACTCATCACCATACTTCAGAAAGAACTAATAAATCACCTTTTTTAAAACTTGATATTAAATTTGAGCTACCCATGTATAATGGTGAAGTGAATGTAGAGAATCTCAATAATTGTATTCGTTAGTTGGATGTTATGAAATCAGATCACAAGAAGATAGAAAAGATATATCAACGCCTTATAATTCGGCCTCTTCGAGGGGAAAACCTCCTTTACATTACACAAATGAACAATTCTTCGATGATACAAATGGCAAGATCTCCTTTCTATATATAGGAGTCTAAGGAGTCATAATATAATAAGAGCCGACATAACAATAATAATGTAAGGGCACAATAATAACAATAGTGGGCTTCTATGGGGCACAATAGTAACAATATGGGGACTAAATGGGTACAACAATATAATAAGGGGTTTATACTAATAACAATAAGGGGTTACACTAGTAGTATAGGGGCCTAACATCTAAGTCCTAGATTAGTAAAACCCAAACTAACCTATTTACCCTATAAATTCACTACCTCCCATAGAGCTTGGGTTGGCTTTTGGAGACTCTTAGATATGCCTTGATGCTGCTTCTTTTTACTTAAGTATCCATTACCATACTTGAGTTGAGATTGAAAACTTTCTTTATGGCCAAGAAGGGATAGGTTTGGTGGGAGGCATTTACATTGTCAAGAACTACAAAAGGGTTGTAATATTCTTTTAGATTTCATTAATACAAAAAGTTTTGTTTTCCTATAGTTTTGTCTATTTGATGCATATGCATTTCAATGCCTTCCTGACTAATTGATTAGAGATATTAGTCTATGATATGTATATTTTGTAGCTCTCATGCTTGTTATAATTATTTTGCAAGTTCCAGTTATAGAATTTAGAGTTGGAGTTAAAGTTTGCAAGCAGGGAGAAGAGGAGAACTTGCATTGGATCTAAGGTAATTCCTTCCTCCATATTCTAATATCTATAAGGAAAACACAAGTGCTTTGTTTCTATTTTTCTAGATCATACCACTAGATCTAGCGAATTCACTTTTGTCGGCAGAAGAGAATTTTCCATATAACAAGATTATCTCATAATCATACCCAAACATCTTAGTGCCTCACATTTGTTCTAGTTATGACAACCTATGCTCCAAAAATTACTTCAAATTATGAAAATCTCATTGGATTTGGAAGCACATTCCAAGGAGATATAAGCATCAAGTGTTGATTACATGGACGATGTACATCATTTCTTTCTCATAGGTGGATTTACTAAACATTTTATCATAGAATATTCTTTACTAATGAATTCCAATGGGTCCCCTATTGCATAAGCATTACTCCAAGACTTATCCCCAAGGCATCACATTCCAAGACAAAAATTTTGTGATACAAACATAAATAAATAAATAAGACAAGCATAGTACACGTCTTCCTTTAAACCTTAAAAGGCTTGCTCTATTCCATCATTCAATATGAAGACATTCATTTTTGTCAGGGAAGTGAATTGGGATGGAAAATTTCCCATAATTCTTCACAAATTTATTTCCTTAACATGTATGTCCTAAAAAGCCACATAGTATTTCCATAGTCTTTAGGGATGGCCAATATTTCATAGCCTTACTTATCTTGGTACCCACTTATATACGATCCTCACCAACCATATGAACCAAGTATTCCACTTTGGACATACCAAAGTTCATTTGGAACATTTTATGAACAACTAGTTGTCCCATACTAGCTGGAGGGATTTATAATAATCCTCCACATCCGCTTCCAAGGTTTTGCTATAAATTAGGATATTCACAAAGAATACTAGCATAAGTTTTCACAAAAAGAGCCAAACAATCATGTTCATGAGGCTCTAAAAGGTGGATGCAACATTGCAAAGACCTAAAATGCATCAACCAAAACTCTTAATGTCACTCATGAGTGTGAAGGCTATCTTAGCAATGTCTACTTCCTTGATTAGATTTGGTGGTTCCCCAAGTGAAGTTTTAGCTTTCTAAAGAACTTGGCCCCATCAAGCTCATTGAAGATATAATCACTAACATGGATGGGAAATTTATATCTCATAGTAAACTTATTAAGAACATGGAAGTTAGGACTGATCCAAATTGTATCATTATATTTTTTTTTCATCCACCTTGAAGCTTTCAAAGTGAAAAAAGTGGAGGAATAAGCTCACATGACCTTTTTACTGGTGGTTTCCATTTTAGCGAATTAGGGTTTGAAACCTTTTGGGAGTAATTTGAGGTATAAAATGGTGTTTCTTGCGAATAAAACTTTGAAAATTAAATGCCACATATCTATTATCTATTCTATGCACAAACGCCTTTTCAATAGTGCAAGAATCATCTTAATCAAAGACCATATGTAAAAGTTATGCCACTTGGAAATTTACCTTCCTATTTTAGCCACCATTATTTGAGAGGGTGCCACTTCATCCCCCATTATTCATGGAAAATGCGCTATCCACGTGATTCCATATTGTAACTCTAGTTGAGAGTTAAAGAATTCAAACTTAACAATTGTATGATATTATGTTGTGTCATAATCGAGCCAGTTCCACTCTATTTGAGTGCATTTTGTTCCATTGACAAGTAGAATAACCGAGAGTGGGTAATCAAAGAGAAAATAAAGACCATTTTGCACTGCAACACCCCATGAGCCACATGCCTCACTTCTTTCTATTTACATCCATTTCCATTTAGAGAAAGAGAGTAGAGTTGATCTGAATTTAAACAGGAACACAAAAAATTACAGATAAAATCATAAATACAGAGATGAAGCAAAAATAACACTTAATTTCATTAATATCAAATATTGAAATATGCTTACAAATAGAATGGAAATAAGACTAGCTCGGGCAATGATAGCTTATCTCTGATAAGAGATGTGGTAGCTACATGCCTCTAAATTGAGTTACAAAGAGGCTCAAGGGCCTTTTTATTATTGAACAATAAGAGAAAACCCTAAAAAACGAAAACCCTAATCATAGGAGTTGTAACACCAAGAGTTTATGGGCCTTGTTGGGGCTAGTTGGGCAACCAAATTACCAGGGTCATAAATTGGTCATGTTATCTTTGTTTGACGCGTATGTTACCTCGTTCAAAAGATCTCTCTGAGGACTACAACTGCTAATGCGATTTCCATAGAAATTATCATATTTCTATTTTGTTAAAAACACGTCGTTTAGGGCCTCAAAATAGATTCGAAAGTTCAGGACTCGAAAATTTGCAAAAAATAGTAAACTATGCTACAATTAAGGAAACTAAAAAAAAAAAAGAAGAAGAAGAATGGTGAGGGTCCAAGTGGAATAGACAGGTGGCTACCAATATCAGCCTGGATTCCTCTCCCTTTAGGAATAAATGGTCTCCATTTCGTTGAGTTCCTGCATGAGATGAGGAAATTTCAACCTGGATCAATCCTCCCCCTTTAGGAAGAAATGGTCTCCATTGCATTGAGTTCCTCCATGAGATGAGGAAATTTTTGTTGAACTTGGTCCCTGGTGAGCAATTTTCCTTCGTGAAAGAGTTGATCAGATTTGAAAACTCGATACAGTTGTATCTTCTACTGGCGAGTGTTCTTGATCTGTGTGTTCATGATCTGATCAGTTGCAACTTGTTCCGTGCAGTATGGATTTAACTCTATTGGTGTGAGTTGTTCTGGAATGTCGGGTGTGTCGAGTAATGGTGGAAAGTATGGTTGAAGGAAATCCACATTGAACATTGGGTGCAGGCCAAGGAATGGGGGAATGATGACCTCAAAATCATTATCTCCCAAAGCATTGGTAATGGTGTATGACCTACATTAAAGCGGGTAAATCTTGCGATGGGGCCTAGCGAGGTGCTCCTTCTGCAAATGTAGCCAAACATTGTCACCCACCTGGAACTTGTGTGGCACCTGATGTTGATCATGCCGCTACTTGTACTTAGCATTGGATTTGTCCAATATGTCAAGGACCTGTTGGAGGATGTGTTGAATGTTCTCAATGGAGATATTTTCCTTGTCTTCTTGGGACTGGACATTAGTTGAATCTCCCTAAGTCGTTGCAAATGGTATGGCCGCATCAATGGGACATAGTGGATGGAATCCCAAGCCCACTTGAAAAGGGTTGTGGCCAGTCAAGCTGTGGAAAGATCGGTTAGAGTTGTGTTGCACATATAGCAGGCTCTCATCCCATGTGTGTGGATTCTTTGAGTTGTACATGCACAGAATGTATACAATCATCATGTTGATGACCTCTGTCTGACCATCAGTTTGGGGATGGAAAGCTGTGGACTTAGTGAGCTTGGTCTCTAGCATTGACCAGAGACTGGAGACAAAATGTACTAAGGAACCTGTTGTCCTAATTTGAAATGCCAAACTATGGGATCCCAAAGTGTACCCACACTCATTCAAAGAAGAGTTTAGCAGTGGCCTCAGCTATGATATTCTTCTTGCTAGACGCCATAATGGTCATCTTCGAGAATCTGTTGATGACCACAAAAACATAGTCATTGCCATGCTTAGTAGAAGGAAGGCCCGACATGTAATCCATGGATATGGATTCCCAAGGTCAAATAGGGGTAGGCAGCAGAGCATAGAGGCATTTCTTCTTAATGGTTGGTGTTATCACTTAAGAAATATGATGCTAAAATTTCTCATCCTAGCCCGATGATAAAGGTCAGTGTTAGTCTAAGTTGATTTCATTTTTTCCTTAAAATCTGAAGTCTTAGGAGGTCATGAGTCAAGTGTATTCTTATCTAACAATGGTCACCCTCATTCACCATTGATTTCATAGTCATCTGTCACTTTGTTATCCATCACAAAGCCTTTTTGGTAATTGCGTACCGCATGCATTCTTTTTAAAGTGTTTTCGCAGCGCATCTACTCTGTTTAGCAGTTTCGTAGCACAAAACTCATTAGATGTTTTCGTATCGCAAAACCTTATTAGGTGATTTCACAGCTCATCATTCAAAATTTAAACTAACCGTGCTGTGAAATCAGGGATTCGTGCATTCCACAGTGAATCTTTCCCAAATGTCAAATCTGTTAGGTAAATCAGTGGCTGCATCATCTTGTGTCAGTTCATGTACTCCACTTATCACGTTCCACCACCCATCTCCATTATCACCACCATTAGATTTGTTGATACACACGGATTACAATTTCCAAGAAAAGCCACCTTGCACAAGTCTTAATGATGATTGTAATCCTTGCATGAATAACAAATATGTAAGATTGCAATTTGAAAGATTATAAATGGAAAGATTTCAATTTTAAATAACATTGTAATCAAGCGAGGCAACAAATCAAGCAAGGCAGATTTTCAAAAGAAGCTGAGTTTTTCAGAGTTCGAATAGAGCTAGTATTCCTTACGTACAGGTCATTAAGATTTCATGGAGAGATCAGTAGAGAAGAAAGAACACAGATCAGGCAAATGTCTGAGAAATGAGCATGAAGGTTTGGATATAACACTGAAGAATAAAGATGTGGAGAAGGCGTTTAAAAAAGCTGGATGTTGGAATTTTTGCAGGAAGTTACAAGGAGGGCATGCACAGATGACCAAAGAATTTGCGTTAAATTTCACAGGATTAAATTCAAAGGTGGCTATGATGGAATTGCAGGTCTCACCAGAGATGATATCCACTGTGACAGAGATTCCACGAGGGCAAGAAAATTGGTTCAAAAATTTCAAATTTGACATGAATCCATGCAAAGAGCTTTTAAAGAAGGAATTTGCTAATTCAGATTTGAGTAAGTCAGTTCCTAGGAGCTATGTCAAAGATTCCTATGCACATTTACTCACCTGTATACAGAAATACCTGACTTGCGAAGGAAGGTATAACAAGGTGTATTTGTACCATTTCAAACTCCTTTTGCATTTTACAAGGAAGGCTTCTATTGATCTACCTTTTTATCTATTCCGCAGTTTGAGTAAGATGTGTGACAAAGTACAATTGAGAAAGGAGGCTTGTGAAACTTCTCTATTTCACCATGGCTTGATTAAATTACTTGTTTTGCATGAGCTTCAAAGGGTAGGCAAAGAATGGAATACATTTATTTTCATGGCTGGTTTCAGAAGCCAGACTAGCCTCAGTCCTCTACCTGCAAAAGATCTTACAACAGCAGGTCTTCAAACAGAAACAAGAGCCAAGAGGTTTCCAAAATTAAAGGCAAGGAAACAAATTAGAGTCTGTAAATCCACTGATCATTTACGACACACCTCAACAGTAAATTAAAGAAAAAGCTCAAGTTAAAGAGACTACACATGAAACAAGCACAACTAAAGTTGTTCCAAGGAGAAGAACGAGAAGTCAGATAGCTAAAGAAAAGGGTAAGTTAGTAGCTGTTGAAGAAAGTCCAGTTTCGAAGGGAAATTTAAATGATTTATTGTAGGCAATTGACTTTGAAGAGTCCCCACTAGTTCAAGATGATTTGATGCAGTCAGAAAAAGAGAAGACAAAGAAAGATAAAGCCTCAAAGAAACTTAAGTTTCATGAGCAAGTTGAACAATTTGTTTTCAAACCCAGGAGACCCATAACAAGGAAATTTCAGCAAGTACAGGAGGTACCACCAAGAACAGATGAAGCAGGGGAAGAGATACAACCCCGTCAAAGAAAGGACAAAGGAAAAACAATTGCCACACATAAATAAGATAGTATAGAGGACTTGAAAAGAAGATTGGAATCTGCTAACCTTGAGATTGCCAGACTGAGGAAAGCTACCAGGAAACATGCCATACAACAAGCCAATTATTACAGACTGAAGACCTTATGGGAAGAAAAAACAACTATAGAGGTGGTTGACTGTAATACTCAATTCCACACCTGGACAGTATCGACAGTTAAAGAAGCAAAGTTCATCAGAATGATTAATATGCAATTAAGAGTTGGAATCAAGGTCATGAAGAAACAAATTGAAGATTTAAAGGTACAGTTAGGTCAGCTGAAAGAGTCTTCTTAATGAACTCCCGTTTCAAGTAAGGCTATGCTTCAAATTTTGTTGATTTTGCTTAGTGTCACCTTTTTGAAGAATCATGCATGTCCATTCAGTGTTGAAAAGTTTTGGGAATAGTTGAAAGAAGTTTTTTATTGCAAAGGGCTCAAATAAATAAAGTTCTGGTTTGAAACTTGATTTTTGAAGCAACTCAGCAGTTTCGTAGCGCGCTACGAAACTGCTGAAGCCAAACAGTCCAATTTCAATTTACCAATTTTGAATATGAGCGGGAATTTTCAAAGGTGAATGTCTACAAGGTATGCACAGCATCAGATGAAGCTATTAAGATTAAACCAGGTCAAGACAGGTGGAGATAATAGGCATACAAATCTCACTTTAGATTTTTATCATAAAGTGAGTTTATTTACCACACTTCAGGATATCTAGAAAAGTTTGCAAGAATTTTGGCTTTCACGCATGTAAACGATGGACAACACATCAAGGACGTGGCAGTCTACTCCATTTGGGTAATTAAAAGATAAAGGATGCACTTTGTTGAATCCAAACATCTTGAGGCAAACTAAAGAATGGTACACAAGGGTAGTTTCCTATATTTTAGGACAATGGAGAGGATGTGGCATAGAAGACCAACATGGAGCCTTGAACACTCATTATTGCCAAACTGAAAGGAACAAGATGTCAAAGAACGAGAACAATTATAGCCAAGGCTTTTATTAGCATAACATGGTGTTAGAATCCTACTTGATTTAGATCTCTAGAAAGTTTAGTTGAAGTCTGTTACATTTAATAGGTAGTTAAAAGTTGATTAGGTGTCATTAGAAGTAGATTTCAAGTTTCCCTCATGCTTGAGGAGGAATCTCAATCAGATAGAAGAACTCTATATATAGCTGGAGCAGCAATGTAATAAGGGTTGGAAATTTTATGAAAAAAAACTCTGATATTTGGCTTATGTAATACTCTGTTTTGGTAATACATGTTTGGCTTTATTTCTCAGGATTCATGAGGGATTTTATGTTCAAAATGTGTGATATTGTTCTTTTCCTAATTCTTGCAGTGGTATGAATGTGTAATCACTTAGAATTCACTTGAGGTGCTCTAACTTCCTGTATGCATTCATAGACTGTGTGGTCCTATCTAAGTTGGTATGTTCTGAATATTTTAAATGCTGAATGCCCTAACTTCTATGTAAGGTTGAAATCATTGTCATATTGAAATGATGTTGACTCCATAAGCCCAATGGATAGATTTTAATTGTGTTTCCACCATTCATATTTTTACATTTGTTTCACAAGAGTTAGCCATCTTAACTATAATCAAAATCATTAACCCTTTTGAGAGAGCCCTCTCAGGTTGAGGAGGCTAAGCCTCAGCCTAAAGTAGGTGTGAAATAGTTACTTGAGGGAGATATACATGGAGCAATCTTGACCCAGATCCACCTACTCCTATGGACAATCCAAACACAATTTCAAGGAGCAAACAATGATTTCCTGAAACACAAGGTACTCCATCTTTTTCGAAATCTTTGCTCCCTGAATTTTCAAGAAGTCCTGAAGATAAAATTGTAGATGATAAAATTCATGAGGTGTTATTAAGGTCTGAGAATGAAGAAGAACTCATTGGAATTATTTTAGATTTACAAAAAAGAGGTATTGATACTTCATCCTTAGTCTCACAAAAAGATAAGGAGGAATTTTGGGAGGTTGTTACTTCAGAATTAATATTAGAAGAGGAAGATTTAAATCAACTCAAAGAACTTGATCCTTTTGAAGTCTTACTCAGGCCTAAAACTGGTCTACTGCTTCCAAATTGGAGTACCTTTGTCAGTGGTTTGCAAAGTCCAAATAGTCGTTTTCGTACCAGCACTTTATCCTCTGCCTCTGCTAGTCCTAGTAGTTCTCAGACACTAGGAAACTTATCTCATATCAGTTCCGGTTTCACCGTTCATACAGTACATGTCATCACTTCTCCTCCATTCATTATGGTCGTACCTGCTAGGTATGCTCCACTAGCCCTCCCTGCTGTTTTACATGACCTTCCTAGAAAATATGCTGCTAGAATTCCAACATGGGGTGGACATGAAGACAGTACAACAGAAGAACACGTAGACATATTCAATGATTTTGCTGACAGAGAGGAAGTTGATGATGAAGATGTAAAACTAAGATTGTTTGCTCAAACTTTCATTGGGGAAGTTAGAAAATGGTTCAAGGCTCTTAGAGCTGGAAGTATTCACAGTTGGGCAGAGTTTGAAGATAGTTTTCTAAGGAAATGGGGAAATAGAACCAACCCTGTCCAAGCTCTTATTGAATACAACAATCTTAGAAGAGCTCTTGATGAAACGGTTCAAAACTTTTCCAAGAGGTTTAATAAAATATACAATTCCATTCCCGCTCATTTGAAACCTCCTGGGGCTTTGGCACAGCTGAGATATGCCGAAGCATTTGACTCTGACTTCTCCCTCTTACTCAGAGAAAGGGATTCTGCCACTCTTGCTAACATGCAAAATGATGCAATTAAAGTGGAGGTAAACATGATTGCTGTTAAGAAATCAAAGATGGAAAAGGTTAAACTAAAGGAAGAAGAGAAACCTTCTACCTCTGCTCCAGAATATAAGTTTGGAATGATGATGAAGACCATGGAAAAACTAATGGATCTGTTGGCTCTTGGGAATACCTCTACTCCTCCAGCACAGCAAGAACCTCAATTTAGGAATCCTCAATTCAGAAGACCTCAAAATCAGCAAAGGCCAAGAGAAAACAGAAATCAACAGTCGGATCCTCTAGTAAGACCTCCTTTCCAACAAAGTTTGGTGGATGAAGAAGATGAACCCGAAATTCCCGAGGAGTCAATCCATTGTCTTGATGAAGAAGTGTCAGGGATTTTCTTGACTAAAGAAGAACATGATGAGTCCAATCTGACTAAATCGGGAGAAGAGCCTTCAGATTTTGTAAAGGGATATCAGTGTGCTATCTTTGAAATGCAAAATCAGTACAATCTCAAGAATAGAAATGTGCCTATTACAGCAAGTAAAGTACAGCCCAAGAAGGATGCCTCAAAGATAGCTAAAGAGAAGAAGGAAAGCTCAAAGGTTGCTGAAGGTAAGAATGACTCTCCACCTAGAAAAAAGGATTTTCAAGCTCCACCCCTTCCTAAAGAAGTTGAGAAGACGGTTTCTGTTTTTAACCTTGAGAATGAGATTGCAAAAATTAAGATATCAATTCCCTTCAATGAAATCCTCAAGGTAGAAAAATATAGAAGTAAAATTGTTGAAATGCTCAATTCACAACCAGGAGTAGCTGATATCCTAAATGCACAAGAATATAATCCTATTATTTGCTTGGGACCAAGACTTGAAAATGAGCAGAATGAAGAGTTCCCTCCTTTCTACATAAGCATTAGCATTCATGACATGACTTTACATAATGCTATGTTAGATTCAGGGGCATCTCATAATCTTATGCCAAAGGTGATCATGGAAATACTGGGATTAGAGGTAACTAGACCATATAAAGATTTATTTTCCTTTGATTCAAAAAGAGTTCAATGCATTGGTTTAATAAAGGATGTTGTTGTAGGTCTCACACAAATTCTAGCAAAAAAAATTGTCATGGACATTGTTGTGGCTGATATTCCACCTAAGTTTGGGATGGTCCTTTCAAGATCATGGGCAGCAAAAATCAAGGGCACAATGTAGATGGACCTTACATCTGCTGCTATCCCAGTGTTTGGTGAACAAAGGAGGTTGTATCGGGAGACCAGAATGGCATATATGGTAAGCAGCAAAGGCATTCCTCAAAATTTTCCTATTTATTCATTCGATACTGGTCTTGGATCACCTATCCTTTTCAATGAATCAGTTGGAAGAGAATCACAAGATGCGGTTTCAGAGGATCAGTGTCAAGAAGGGTAGCAAGGAGATGAAAGAGACACCATGGGTTGTTGGACATTACACTTTGACGGATCAGCAGGTAATGAAGGGGCAGGAGCTAGGATTTGGATTACTAGTCCAAATAAGGAAAGTAAGTTTCTCTCCTACAAACTAAATTTTGATTGCACCAACAATATGGCTGAGTACGAATCTCTGATTTTAGGCTTAGAAGCTTTGATAAAATTGAAAGCTAGAAACATTGTTGTTTGTGGAGATTCTAAATTGGTAATTAAACAAGTAGAAGGTGCCTACCAAACCAAGTATGTAAGGATGAGAGCATATAGAAACTTAGTGTTGGATATGTTGGAAAGGTTTTAGGCCTATTCTTTCACCATCAAAACTAGAGGTCAGAACTCTATTGCAGACTCTCTTGCTGTTTCTACCAGCCTTTTTATTATTCCTAAGCACTCTTCTGAAAATTATGAGGTGGAGGTTCGCCATAGACCAGTTATACCAGATAACATCACAAATTGGCAAGTTTTTGAGGATGATTAGCAAGTAAAGAATTTCATTGAATTAAAGGGAGAATTTGAAAACAATCAGATAGATCAACAGAATATGTTAGTAGACTCAAAGGAAAGCTCTGAAGCCTTACAATTACAAAACAACTTAATTCCAAAGGGACACATTCCCCTTGAGAAATTATTTGATCAAAACGATGTATTCAAAGCACCGAAATTACAAGCTAATGAAGAAGAGGTGGAGAGATGCAATTTAGGAGACTCAGTTGTGCCTAAGATAGTCAAGATTTCAAAATTTCTTTCAGCTGATATGAAGACTAAATATGTTGAGATGATGAAAAGGTTTATTGATGTTTTTGCATGGAGCTATGTTGACTTGAAACAATATGACTCCTCAATTATACAGGATACCATTCCTATTAAGGAAAATGAAAAGCCTTTCAAGCAGAAGTTAAGAAGAATCAATCCTCTTCTTATGCCATTGATTGAAAAAGAAGTAAAAAAACTCTTTAATGCTAAGATTATTGTTCCAATCAGATTCTCAAATTGGCTTGCTAATTTGGTACCAGTCAGAAAAAAGAATGGAGAGATCAGAATTTGTATAGACCTTAGAAATCTGAACAAAGCTTCATTAAAAGATAATTATCCTCTCCCTAAAATGGATTTGATTTTGCAAAATATTGTTGGTTCACAAAGGATGTCTATGCTTGATGGTTTCTCAGGGTACAATCAGATTCTTGTTCACCCAGATGATTAAGAGAAAACGGCCTTCACAACACCATGGGGAATATTCATGTATGCAAAAATGCCATTTGGTCTCATGAATGTAGGAGCCACTTTCCAAAGAGCAATGGATATTGCTTTTGCTAAAGAAAAAGACAAAACAGTGGTGGCTTATCTTGATGACATCACAATTTTTTCAAAGGGAGAAGAAGATCATTTGAAACATCTTGAAAAGGTCTTGCTGAAGTGTAGAAGATTTGGTATTTCTCTTAATCCAACCAAAAGTATTTTTCCTTTAACTTCTGGCAAACTTCTTGGTCACATTATTTCTGAAGAAGGCATTAGGATTGATCCTAATAGAGTTAGTGCAATTCAAAAATTAGATCTTCCAAGAAGCAAGAAGGAGATCCAATCTTTTCTTGGAAAAGTTAACTTTGTTAGAAGATTCATTCCTAACTTTGCTGAAGTTGTCAAGAGCATAATAAAGATGTTAAAAAAGGGAGTGGATTTAAAGTGGACAGTTGAAGCAAAGAAATCATTTGAGGAAATCAAGAAGGCACTCACACAAGCACCAGTACTTATCAGCCCAGATTTTACCAAGGAATTCCTTATTTTTACATTTGCCTCTAAAGACACAATTGCTGGAGTTTTACTGCAAAAGGGAAGTCAAGGTATTGAACAACCTATATCTTTCTTTAGCAAGACATTAGCAAATGCTGAATTGAAATATAGCATCCTAGAGAAGCAAGCCTATGCATTGGTAAAAGCAATAAAGGATTTCAGAATTTATGTTTTGCATTCTAACATTGTTGCCTACGTCCCAAGTACTGTTATAAAGGATATCCTTACACAAGCTAATCCAGATGGAAAAAGGGGCAAGTGGATAGCAAAATTGTTAGAGTATGACATTGAGATTAAACCTACAAAGTTAGTAAAGGGCCAAGGCTTAGCCAAGCTGCTGACACAATCAAATTTGGACTGTCTTGATATTAACTTGAGTACAGAGATCTCAGAAATTTTTGAAAATGAAGAGGAATTGGTCCAAATAAATGAGAAATTCTTGCTGTCAGAATGGTACAAGGATATAGCATTTGTCTTGCAGCATAATAGAGCCCCTGCTAATCTTTCAAAATCCAAAGCTCGGTTTGTCAAGCTCAAATCTCTTAGATATTTTGTGTATGACCAAAATTTGTTTTGGAAAGATGCAGGAGGGATATTATTAAACTGCCTCATTGAAGAAGAAGTTGATAAAGTAATTGATGAATTTCATAAGGGTGATTGTGGAGGAAATCACTATTGGAAGGCCACTGCAAACAAGATTTTGAGGGCTGGCTATTTTTGGCCAACTATGTTCAGAGATATCTATAAAAAGGTAGCTACATGTCATGAATGTCAAGTATTTGAAGGAAAGAGGAAGCTTATGCCACTGCCTTTGGTTCCTATATATGTTGAAGCACCTTTCTAGCAATGGGGATTAGATTTTATATGAGAAATTCACCCTCCTTCATCAGGTCAACATCACCGGATTCTCACAGCCACTTATTACTTCACAAAATGAATAGAAGCGGTACCCACAAGGCAAGCAAATGATTCAGTGATTATCTCTTTCTTAGAAAACAATATATTATCAAAATTTGGTTTCCCAATGAAGATTATAACTGATAATGCTCAAGCTTTTAAGTCCAAGAAAATGATTAATTTTTGTCATCAGTATCACATTTCTCTTGGACATTCCACTACTTATTACCCACAAGGAAACGACCTTGCTGAAACAGCAAACAAGAGTCTTGTAAGAATCATCAAGAAACTGCTGCAAGAAAATAAGAAAGATTGGCATTTGAAATTGAAGTATGCTTTGTGGGCTGACTGGATTTGTACAAAGAGATCCACTGGAACATCACCATATGAGCTAGTATACGATGCTGAAGCCATATTTCCAGCATCCCTTGGAGTGCCAGTGATGAAGTTGATTCAAGGATTAGAAGAGGAACCAAATGCTATACAACGAAGAATCAATTAGTTGATAGCTTTGCAGGAGAAAACAAATGAGGTGTTTGACAGTCATCAACAAAATCAGAACAGAATCAAGAGAGCATTTGATAAAAATATCAAAGAAATTACATTTAAGATCCATGATAAAGTTTTGAAATGGGAAGCTAGAATTGAAGAGAAAGGTAAGCATGGTAAATTCGAAAATTTGTGGAAAGGGCCATATCAAATTTCTGCTTTTCATGGAAATAATACCTACATTCTGCAAGAGATTGATGGAAAGCCATATGTTGGAGGACCTGTCAATGGCAGATTCCTAAAGCATTACTATTGATTAAAATTCTACCAGTTTCTCACAACATTGTATATACCCGTTTTATCAGTCTTTCTTTTGTTGCAAATAATGACAAGCTGAACAGAAAGCTCAAGCCCAAGGTGAAGGCCCATGAAGCTGGAAAAGGATGCTCGTCAAGTCAATCTATGTTTTCATAAAATGGACAAAGCACTAGACATATGAGTTCTTAGTGTACTACAGGAGCACACTATCCCAAGTGGAGCCACTATTATCACTTAAGAAATCTCATGCTAAAATTTCTGATCCTAGCCCGATGACAAAGGTCGTGTTAGTCTAAGTTGATTTCATTTTTTCCTTAAAGTCTGAAGTCTTAGGAGGTCATGAGTCAAGTGTATTTTTATCTACCATTGGTCACCCTCATTCACCATTTATTTCATAGTCATGTGTCACTTTGTTATCCATCACAAAGCCTTTTTGGTAATTGCGTAGCGCATGCATTCTTTTTAAAGTGTTTTCACAATGCATCTACTCTTTTTAGCAGTTTCGTAGTGCAAAACTCATTAGATGTTTTCACAGTGCAAAACATTATTAAGTGATTTCGCAGTGCATCATTCAAAATTTAAACTAACCGTGCTGCGAAATCAGGGATTCGTGCATTCCACAGCGAATCTTTCCCAAATTTCAAATCTGTTAGGTAAATCAGTGGCTGCGTCATCTTGTGTTAGTTCATGTACTCCACTTATCACGTTCCACCACCCATCTCCATTATCACCACCATTAGATTTGTTGATACACGCGGATTACAATTTCCAAGAAAAGCCACCTTGCACAAGTCTTAATGATGATTGTAAGCCTTGCATGAATAAAAAACCTGCACGATTGCAATTTGAAAGATTATAAATGGCAAGATTTCAATTTTAAATAACATTGTAATCAAGCGAGGCAGCAAATCAAGCGAGGCAGATTTTCAAAAGAAGCTGAGTTTTTCACAGTTCGAACGGAGCTAGTATTCCTTGCTTACAGGTCATTAAGATTTCATGGAGAGATCAGTAGAGAAGAAAGAACACAGATCAGGCAAATGTCTGAGAAATGAGCCTGAAGGATTAAATATAACACTGAAGAATAAAGATGTGGAGAAGGCGTTTAAAAAAGGCGGATGTTGGAATTTTTGCAGGAAGTTATAAGGAGGGCATGCACAGGTGACCAAAGAATTTGCGCTAAATTTCATAGGATTAAATTCAAAGGTGGCTATGATTGAATTGCAGGTCTCACCAGAGATGATATCCACTGTGACAGAGATTCCACGAGGGCAAGAAAATTGGTTCAAAAATTTCAAATTTGACATGAATCCATGCAAACAGTTTTTAAAGAAGGAATTTGTTAATTCAGATTTGAGTAAGTCAATTCCTAGGAGCTATGTCAAAGAGTCCTATGCACATTTACTCACCTATATACAGAAATACCTGACTTGCGAAGGAAGGTATAACAAGGTGTATTCGTACCATTTCAAACACCTTTTGCATTTTACAGGGAAGGCTTCTATTGATCTACCTTTTTATCTATTCCGCAGTTTGAGTAAGATGTGTGACAAAGTACAATTGAGAAAGGAGGCTTGTGAAACTTCTTTGTTTCACCATGGCTTGATTAAATTGCTTGTTTTGCATGAGCTTCAAAAGGTAGGCAAAGACTGGAATACATTTATTTTCATGGCTAGTTTCAGAAGCCAAACTAGCCTGAGTCCTCTACCTACAAAAGATCTTACAACAGTAGGTCTTCAAACAGAAACAAGAGCCAAGAGGTTTCCAAAATTAAAGGCAAGGAAACAAATTAGAGAGTTTGTAAAGCCACTAATCATTCAAGACACACCTCAACAGTCAATTAAAGAAAAAGCTCAAGTTAAAGACGCTGCACATGAAACAAGCATAGCTAAAGTAGTTCCAAGGAGAAGAACGAGAAGTCAGATGGCTAAAGAAAAGGGTAAGTCAGTAGCTGTTGAAGAAATTCCAGTTTCGAACGGAAATTTAAATGATTTATTGCAGGCAATTGACTTTGAAGAGTCCCCACTAGTTCAAGATGATTTGATGCAGTCAGAAAAAGAGAAGACAAAGAAAGATAAAGCCTCAAAGAAACTTAAGTTTGATGAGCAAGTTGAACAATTTGTTTTCAAACCCAGGAGACCCATAACAAGGAAATTTCAGCAAGTACAGGAGGTACCACCAAGAACAGATGAAGCAGGGGAAGAGATACAACCCCGTCAAAGAAAGGACAAAGGCAAAACAGTTGCCACACATAAAGAAGATAGTATAGAGGACTTGAAAAGAAGATTGGAATCTGCTAACCTTGAGATTGCCAGACTGAGGAAACCTGCCAGGAAACATGCCATACAACAAGCCAATTATTATAGACTGAAGACCTTATGGGAAGAAAAAACAACTACAGAGGTGGTTGACTGTAATACTCAATTCCACACCTGGACAATACCGGCAATTAAAGAAGCAAAGTTCATCAGAATGATTAATATGCAATTAAGAGCTGGAATCAAGGTCATGAAGAAACAAATTGAAGATTTAAAGGTACAGTTAGGTCAGCTGAAAGAGTCTTCTTAATGAAATCCTATTTCAAGTAAGGATATGCTTCAAATTTTGTTGATTTTGCTTAGTGTCACCTTTTTTAAGAATCATGCATGTTCATTCAGTGTTGAAAAGTTTTGAGAATAGTTGAAAGAAGGTTTTGATTGCAAAGGGCTCAAATAAATAAAGTTCTGGTTTGAAACTATGATTTTTGAAGCAACTCAACAGTTTCGTAGCACGCTATGAAACTGCTAAAGGTGATGATCAAAGCTCAATAGTTTTGTAGCACGCTACGAAACTGCTGAAGCCAAACAGTCCAATTTCAATTAATCAGTTTTGAATATGAGCGGGAATTTTCAAAGGTGAATGTCTACAAGGTATGCATGACATCAGATGAAGCTATTAAGATTAAACTAGGTCAAGACAGGTGGAGATAATAGGCATACAAATCTCACTTTAGATTTTTATCATAAAGTGAGTATATTTACCACACTTCAGGATATCTAGAATAGTTTGCAAGAATTTTGGCTTTCACGCATGTAAACGGTGGACAGCACATCAAGGACGTGGCAGTCTCCTCCATTTTGGGTAATTAAAAGATAAAGGATGCACTTTGTTGAATCCGAACATCTTGAGGCAAACTAAAGAATGGTACACAAGGGTAGTTTCCTATATTTCAGGACAATGGAGAGGATGTGGCATAGAAGACCAGCATGGAGCCTTGAACACTCATTATTGCCAAACTGAAAGGAACCAAATGTCAAAGAACGAGAACAATTATAGCCAAGGCTTTTATTAGCGTAACAAGGTTTTAGAATCCTACTTGATTTAGATCTCTGGAAAGTTTAGTTGAAGTCTGTTACATTTAATAGGCAGTTAAAAGTTGATTAGGTGTCATTACAAGTAGATTTCGAGTTTCCCTCATGCTTGAGGAGGAATCTCAATCAGATAGAAGAACTCTATATATAGCTGGAGCAGCAATGTAATAAGGATTGGAAATTTTATGAAAAAAACTGATATTTGGCTTATGTAATACTCTATTTTGGTAATACATGTTTGGCTTTACTTCTGAGGATTCATGAGGGATTTGATGTTCAGAATGTGTGATATTGTTCTTTTCCTAATTCTTGCAGTGGTATGAATGTGTAATCACTTAGAATTCACTTGAGGTGCTCTAATTTCCTGTATGAATTCATAGACTGTGTGGTCCTATCTGAGTTGGTATGTTCTGAATATTTTAAATGCTGAATGCCCTAACTTCTATGTAAGGTTGAAATCATTGTCATATTGAAATGATGTTGACACCATAAGCCCAATGGACAGATTTTAATTGTGTTTCCACCATTCATATTTTTACATTTGTTTCACAAGAGTTAGCCATCTTAACTATAATCAAAATCATTAACCCTTTTGAGAGAGCCCTCTCAGGTTGAGGAGGCTAAGCCTCAGCCTAAAGTAGGTGTGAAATAGTTACTTGAGGTCTTCCTAGTCTGCATCCTTCCAGGGTCAGATTTTGAGATAACAGTTGGTTTGGAAATGGCACAGGTAGTGTACGATCTGATGTATTTCCCGACATCCTATTGAAGATTTGGCCAATAGAAATATTTTTGTAGTATTGCCACCATTTGCTTGACCTCGAAATGCCCATTGGCTCGACTATAGTGTGCTTCCAAAATCATCTTGGCACGCTTGCTTGAAGGAACACAAAAGTGTTCTAGGTGGCATAATTGAGCATCCTAGAGGTGAAAAATTGGAACTTTCTGACCCTCCAAGAGTGTATGGTATGTGTGGCTAAATTCTGGGTTGCTTTTGTAGAGAAGTGGCCAATCAGAAGTCTCATGCCCACAAGAGTTGAGAATGGTGGTCAGCTGAGGCAGTCTGCAACATTATTGGTGCTTCCCTTCTCATACTTGATATTCAAATGGAATTTTTGCAGGTATGTGGACCACTTCTGATGGTGATCATTCTGCAACTTCCCTTGCATCTGTATGAACTGCAGGGTTTGATGGTCTATGTGGATGACCGTTTCCTTCCCCAAAATGTAATGCTTCCATTGTCAGCAGGCCTACACAATGGATTACATCTCTTTGTCACAAGTGGGATACTTCTTGACTGTGTTTGAAAGTGTCTCACTGTGATATGCCACTGGATGCCCCTATTCAGTAAGGACTGCCCCAATAGTATAGTCAGAGGCATTTGTCTCGATCTCAAATGGTTGTTGCAAGTCTGGTTATGTGAACATTGGTGCAGATTAGAGGCGATGTTTCAACTCTATGAGTGCCTTCTATTGAGATTCAAACCAAAATATTTTTTATATCACTCCTTCCTTGGTGACTTGACTCAAGGGCCAAGTGATATGAGAGAACCCCAACACGAACCTGCAATAGAAATTGGTAAGACCCAGAAAGTTGTGGAGCTATGCCAGAGTGGCTGGGGCTAGCCAATCCTGAATGTGTAGTATACCTATGGGGGATAATATGGGGTACAAAGGGAGGTACCCAAGGGAATAATGTAATAATGGGATGGGCCATAGTAATAAATAAGGTGGTTAACCCGTATCATGTAAGGGACCACAAGTAGTTAGTAATAATGTAATGGGCACATTGTATTAGACAGATGGTATTGAGGGAACCATGGTATTGACCCATGGTATTGTATGTAGGACGCCTATATATAGGCTAGAGACTTCCCATTGAGAGATGTCAAGGATTATTGTATGAACAGGCATATGGCTTGTGGAGTGCTCTCCTTCCTTAAGGAGTGAATGTATGGTGTTGCCATACCTTAAGGGTTTTGATCAATAAAGTGAAGCACTTCTATCAATTTCTATCTTATTGTTTATGGGTATATTTGTATTCTCATATATTTTTGGGTTAGATCTATAACAAGTGGTATCAGAGCACCTTCTTGGGCAAAAGTGGAGAATTTATTTATTTATTATTATTATTATTATTGTTTTTTTTTTTTTTTTTTTTAGGAACTTTCTGGGGTGGTGAGTTAGTAGATCAGATCTGTATGTTTTGGAGAAAAATTTGCAAAATATAATTGCAGATATGGATTCTTTGTGAAAAAATACCAAAATTCAAAAAAAAAAATTGGCCAAACTGGAGTCCAGATGAAGGAGATATCACTGATCTAAAAATCCGTGGTATTGCAGACATTTTTCGGGGTGGCAAGTTTGTAGATCAGATCTATATGATTTTGGGGGGAAATATGCAAAATCTAATTGTAGATCTGGGTTCTTGGTGAAAAAATACTCTATTTGAAAAAAACATTTGGTTGAATCGGAGTCCGGATGAAGGAGATCTCGGTAATTTAAAAATCAGTGTTGTTGTAGACATTTTTTAGGGCAGTGAGTTTGTGGCGCAAATTTGTATGTTTTTGTGCAAAATCTGTAGAATATAATTGTAGATCTAAATTATTTGTGAAAAAATACCCAATTTAAAAAAAAAACAGTCGAATCAGAAATGAGGGAGATATCGCTGATTTAAAATCAGCTATTTTTTCAGCAATTTTTTGTGACGGTGGGACAATTTGAATGCAGATCTGAAATTCCAGTGCCTATATCGGAATTTCTATCACATGGGAAGATGTAGAATGGTTGTTCCATTTCTGAAAATGGGTCATAAAAGGGATTCTGAGCAATATTGACTGAATTGTGGTCATTTCAAATTTTCGCTAAGTAGGCAATTTGTTTTCAAAAACCTTCTTCATGGCTTATAACGGTAAGTTCTTTACAGGAAAAATAATGGGTCTTCTATTGAAAATTTTAAAGCACATCTTAAGTTTGACTTCCCAGGGTGTTGGAAGGGAAAAATAGGTTATTATTTGAAAGATGAGGCTGCTATATGGTGGAAATCACTTGACAGTGAGATTCTGAAGTTATGTCATGCTGACGAAATTGAAGAACTACTTTTGGACAAATGGTCTCATACTAGAAAGGAGGAAACCAAAAAACCTAGCAAAGATTTTATTGGTATAGGAAAGAAGGAAACCAAGAAAGCTAAAGGGTTATTTTATGCTAGTATCTCCTTATTGGAGGTTCATGGATTGATTCAGAAGGAGAAGATTGTTGTGTCTAGAAATCCCAGTTGCAAGCATAATTTTATCAATGTTAGTTTGGCAAAAAAATTGCAAGTTCCAGCAAAACACATTGAAAACACACAGGTAGATGATGAGGATGTTCAAATTTATAAGGATTTGAAGCTTTCTATGGATAAGTATGTGTTGCATGGTGATTTTTATACTTCAGATATGGATAACATGGATGTTGTTTCGGGATATCCTTGGATGGAATCCGTGGGTACTATCAATATTAATGTGTAGAAGAAATTCCTAAAGCTCTGGTATAAAAAGAAGAAAATTACATTACAGGATATCTCCATCAATAAATAGGTAGAGTCCATGAAGGTTGAAGCAGAAGATGTTCCAGGGACTTACATATCAAATGATGCGTCATTGATGGTCGACAACCACACACAAACATCAAACCAGGTACCAGAAAAATAGGTAGAGGCGGAAGCAGAAAATGTTACATCAGAGGGGGACTCAGTGGTTGAAGTAATATTGAAAAATAAGAAACAACTACAGGCACCACATCGGGTACCAGATACCCATCAGGGTCCATTAGGTGGTGAATTAAAGAAAGATACATCGTCAGTTAACATTTCAGCGTATTGCCACCCACATCACCCCATAAGAAAACAACCAACAAGATGGCAATGAATTAGCCACAAGGACAACAACCCCCATATGACAAATAGCGAGGAGCAAAGATCCACCTACTACACATCAACATAGAAGAGCTGCCATGGTCAACTTCCATCTCAAGCGAGCGAGGCACCAGCGAGATCGAGGGTTCACCTTTCTCTTGGATGGCTAGATGCACGTGCATGGTACCAGTGGACTACTCTTTTGAGTAGATCTTATTATTTGTATTCTTCCCATGTTTCGAGGATGAAACATGTTAAGGGGGGTGGAATGTAGTATACCTAGGGGGGATAGTATGGGTTACAAAGGGAGGTACCCAAGGGAATAATGTAATAATGGGATGGGCCATAGTAATAAATAAGGTGGTTAACCCATATCATGTAAGGGGCTACAACTAGTTAGTAATAATTGTTAAACAAAAATATCGTCACCTTGATTATTTACAGTCAGTATAGGCCTATCATCACCTATACCAGCTTCCTAAGCAAGTCTTAATCCTCAGCTCTTCAAAACAAGCTTGAGAAATGAGAGAAAGACATCAAAAAAGCAATGTAACTCTGGTTCCACACTTTCTCTAACTTTTGCCTGCAGACCCGCACCTTTTGTTCAGGTTATCTACGTACTTATACACTCTGTATGTAAAGGGGAGGGTGCATACCCCTGTAAAAGTCAAAAGGCGCAATTTTTATCTTAAAAAACTCATCTTGGGTTAATTCTAGAGTTTTCTAGAAGCATTTGTTACGTGGATTATTCGCTCCAAGTGGTTCATGCATCCCATCATAGGAGGAACTAATCCCTTGTTGAGAGGAGCTATCCCTTTGAAGGAGGACTCTATCCCTTTGAAGGAGGAGCTGGTAACTGATCTCCCTTGCACTATAAATTGAGGCATTGGCTCAATGGCCAGAGAGGTTAGAAGCTGAACTTTTGAGGGTAAATGCTAGTGAAATCAATACTTCCTATTTGAGCTTAAGAGGAGAGATCACATACCTTTTTGGCCCCATTAGGGAGTGAGTGAAGCTTGTCAAAGTAGAGGAGACTTATTGTTGGACCCTGAAAGGAGCTTGTACAGCGTCAAGGCAAAGGTTGTAAGGTTCTTTTCTTTTGAATTAATGAAATCAACCTCATTTTTCTCAACAAGTATCTTATGCTATTTGTTTCATGGACTCCTTGACTTTCATGTTAAATATGTTTTATAATATTGGATATTCAGGTGTTATTTAATCATTTTCCTTGTTTGTTCTTGCAGGTTTGTGACGGAGGAACTTACTTGGATCAAAGGAGCGAAGGCATCTCCGAACTTGCGTTGGACATGAGGTAGGCCCTTAAACACACTTGTTTACCACTATTTATAAAGCGCATTTAGAGAAAGATAGTGTCTGGTTGGTTTGTTTGTCATTAGGTATTTATTAGATTCTAGGAAGGTCTATCTTGTCCGCAAGATCG